>JAYJME010000161.1:0-32777 GCA_036873775.1 Costaria costata | reverse complement strand
TAATTCCGATATGCGGACCACAGGTACACAATTTTTAAGACAAAATCATGCCTTGAAGATCCTAGCTAACGGATTGTGTGATGTACTCGCCACCCGCCACCGTGATAACAAAAGGAATTATTGCGCACGACCTCCGTTTCATGTTGGATCCTGCGGTCTATGTTTGTCGGCAACACGCGTGCCTGCCCCTCAAGGATCAAAACCAAATTGAGTAGATAAGTAACCTACTCTGCATACATATGCCAGGTACAGTGCGTCAATGAATGGCACTGGACTGCTTTTCCCTATAGTGATGTTCATATTTAACTAACGTTCATGATGGAATTGGATGGAGGCATGGATTTTTCGGACGCATAGATGCAAGGCAGCGGCAAAAAAAACAGGAACGCCTGGTTGGTGGTGACTTGGGGAGCCGAAATCAGGCCCTTTTGGCCGAAAAACGTTCTGAGTGACGAGGCTCCTGAACTGAATAACTACTCAGTTACGTTGGGATTAATTCGATCATCCGTGTTTTTTCAATGTTGTTCGTTATATACCTGCAGCAGCAGCAGCAGCAGCAGCAGTAGAGCCTGGTGGGGTCGTTCCTCGGGTCGATGAGCGCATATATTTCTCGCGGAGTCAGGTTTTAGGTGGGGTGCCTATAGAGCTCCTCCGAAGTGAGTAGCAGAGGCACGCACCTAAATATTTGCGAGGCTCCTCCTCATTTGAGGAGCTCTCTATGATATCTGCGTCAGTCACTTAAACGCCGAATCTCGTAAAAACCCCCCGAAATGTCTCGACCCGACGGACAATCCCATGCCTTAGGATATACCAGGTATATACTATGAGCGCTGGTATTATAACGGATACTGTTGAAAACAAACCGATCTTATTGGGTAGTTCCTTGGTTGGGGGGGGGGCGAGGGGGGGGGGGGTGTACTCATATCATGCACGGCCGTAGTCGTATGACCATAGACCCTCGCATCCCTACTATGCCGGGACGGAGCACGTCGGGTTTTCACCGACCAGGCGAGGGGGGGAAGGGGGGGGGTGATTCGTAGGGGACACAGTCATAGCTCTCAGACAGAACACAGGACAGAGCGATACTAAATGGTCAAAAAAACATAAGACAACCAGTATACTCAAATCTCACTTTACCTACGTGTATACACGTTGCTCCTGAAAACAATAATAAGACCTTCATGAAGGACGAAGAGCCCGTCGCCCGATGGTTGCTGGCGAAGGCGCTCTCGACCGCAGCCTTCTACTTCTCACGTACACGTGCTCGCCTCGGCCGGCTACTCCTCGCTCGTCCATGCTGTTCGATAGGCGCCAAGAAGTATCCAAACACCCCACCAGTGGCTCCCCTTGCTCGGTCAACCCCCTTTCTCGTCGTTGCTCTCCTCCTCCTGCTAAAAACTCCACCTTCTCCCCATTCTGATTCGCCGGGCTCAGGCTGTGGCCGCGGGACCATCTGTTGGCTGGGCATTGATATATGCTCCGCGTCGTCACCGTCTTGGCGATGCATGCCGTCAATAACAGCATGACATGAAAATACCAGTCTCGGCAGCCGCAGCTTCGACGGCTCCGGGAGCTGCGGCGATGCCGGCTGCTGTTGCTAGGCTCCTCCTCCGAAATCCACCCAACCAAAATCTCCTCCTCAATCTCCTCATGCTCCTTTTTGGCTGCTCCTTCCACCAACTCAACGGTCAGGGTCTTCATTCCGATACTGCTGTTCTCTTGTTCTTCCTTTCCCACCTGCTCTGCCTTTTCCTCGCTTTCCATCGATTGCTGCTGCTGTTGCGACGGCGGCGGGGTGGACCGTGGTGCCGGCGGTGGCGGTAACTTCTTCAGTGCCTTGCCCTCCACCTGCTTTTCCTTCTGCCCTTGCTCCACCACCCGCTGCTGCTGTTGCTGCTGCTCCTTCAGCTCTTCCGTAACAATGGACAAGATGCCATAAAGCTCATTGTACTGCACTGAAATACCAAAACGCTGTTGCTGGAACAACTGATCTCTTACCTCAAAGACTACTCCAGGGAGGTGGTCAACAGACGTCGGATAGGAGGCGTTTTTCGCGTCCGTCCCTTGCTCGACTGCTCTGCGAAACTCTTCTCGTTCTGGGAGGACAATGAGGGCAACTCGATGGATTTCCCATGCAGCGAGGTTTGCCATGGCCGTGCGCCTTACTTGCGTTACGTAGTGGTACTGAGCTTGCTCAGCTTGCGATCGCTCGCTCAGGGGGATCTCATTGTTTTCCATTACGAGGTCCCCCATCGAAGCCATCGTCTCCGCACAGGATAATAGCTTATGATGCATCGTAAACGGTGAATCGTTCTCAAGCGCTCGCCGGCTTTCCCTCTGTTCCTGGCATCTAGGTCGGCCTCTATACTAGTATGTTGAGGCAACCAGGTACAGAGGTGCTCGGTGGCCTGCCTTGCTCACGAGGAGAGGTGGGTTGCGTGCCGTCCCGCCATCAGGCGGGGGAAAAGAAAGAAGCCCAGGTTTATTATCTTGTATTATTCTCGTTCCATGTAGACCGACAGGGCAGGATACCAAAAACGACTCCAAAGCTGACTCCAAAGCAGACCGATGTCCACTCATCTTCCGATATTGGTATATCAACTATAATCTACGTAGAACCCGCAGACGGCTCCACCAATCACAGCAATGCGCAATTAACGTAGATCCGATGATAATCTGAATACGGTAGATCAACCACTTGATCTCACAACAATAGTGTACCATTTTTGGAAACAAAATACCTTTCATCCAAGTTGAAACCTAAAAACCGGGACACGAAAAGAAACACCCTTGAGAGGGGGATTGCTTCCGAAAACGTCTGCAGCACACCAGTACGTATGCACAGTAGTAGTAGCTGGTGCGTTACAGAAATAATTGGAGCCGCCTTCTCCACTTTAGTATAAAATCATATGGCATATAGTATAGAAAACGGGGCGTTTCTTCGTAGTCATTCTCCAAGTGATCCAGGTCGCTTTCTCCACTGTATTATAAAAAAATATCGCATATAGTATAGAAAACGGGGCGTTTCTTCGCAGCAAAAATTGAAATAGAGTAATCTCATATCATAAGAAAAAACACATCAAAACCCATAGAACAAAAAATGGAAAAAAAACCAATACCTGGTAAAAATGACGGCGGTAGGGTTCGAACATGCGACCTTATGGTATAGAGATTCCATCCACCTACCGCGAGGCCAAACTGCCGCGGGGATGGTTGGGGGGGGGGCGTACTCATTTCTTGCTTGTCTAAGTCATTTGACCATGAACCACGCATCTTCTTCGAGACGGAGCACCGCTTCTACTCCTAGTAGAGACTCCTGCAACAGCTGAGCGCTCGTTACGTTGTTTCCATATATTTCAAAGAAACGTTTGCTAATGCTATCCCCTTCCTGTTTCGCCGCCTGTGGCCACCATCTATCTCCTAAGCTAGCGATTGTTTTCTCGCTATTATGTAGTGCACCAAACTTCTTCATGTCACGTTCGTCTCTCTTCATAATGTCGTCTTCTAACACATGCGGTTCGTCCTTGTACACTTCACATTCTGCGACGTATGTTAATTCTACTCTCTATTGCTCTGCGACAAAAGCACATCTGTGTAGTATCCACTTCCTCTTCCTTTCGGCTACTGGCATACCTGCTTCCTCGTTCTGACAGGTCCAGGTCCTCTACACGAGTCCGCAGTTTCAACGTTTTCCCGAAGTCCATTGGGCCATGCCATTACGTTTTAATTCCTACCCCTTCTCTTAACCACTGCCGTATATCTCTAAGTGTTCCTCCCCTTTAACCTTATTTCTTATCGCTAGCTTTTCCGTCCTTTTCTATTATTTATTTTACTTCATTGTAACCCCCAAACCTCCCTATGGCCAACATATCCTCTTGGGCTCCTCCTATATCCTTCCGTACTTGCTCGACTACGCTATCCCGCCATATTCCAGGTCGCTCTTTGGTTACTTTCTCGCATACAGCTCTATCAGCTACGGCTGGCAACCACGTATTTGGCATCATCTTTATGTTATATTGCCATTTCAACTTTCGCACGTGTCTATTTGTCTTGAGTGGGTACATCCCCAGTTCTGATCTCAATACTGTATTACTCGTCGTACTTGAGCACCGTAGTACTCTTGTAGCTTCTGTCATCTGTACTGTTTTCAGCTGTTTTACGAACTTCGCGTTCTCTTCCCATACTTCTCTTGCATATTCTAGCTTTGGCACAATCACATTAATCAGGATACATGTCTGTTAGAATCGCGTCCATCTTGCTTACGTGTTATTTTCCCCATCCTATAATGTATGTTTTGTGTGCAGTTGAAGAGAGGGGGGGTGATATTGTACCATCCCCAGAATAAAACGCCCCCCATACAAAGTGAAATTCAAAAACGGGGATACGAAACATAATACCCCGCGGGAGAAAATCCTCCGAAAATGGTCGGAAACCCCTCTTTTCCCAAGAAGAGAGCGAACAGTCCGCGGGAAAGGCGCCTCTGGAGCCCCCCCTCTAGCCGAATTGTTCCGCTACGCCCCTTATTTTTCCGGGGACACCGAAAGCCTCCTTGTGGGGTGTGCTCGGCAAGGCCGTGCGACAGAGGGGGGTCTGGTGGCGCTCGTGGGAGTCGGTGCTCCGCTGGGCATACTGAAACAGAGGTAATCTTGAAAAAATAAAACGACACGCACCGCCTCGCGTTGACCATACCTGTACGAGCATTATATAACGTAGATTTCCATCGGTGGTGCTGCCGCCTTTGGCAGTTTATTCTTAATAAACAATATATTTTCTTTGTTGGGACGTCTCTACCAAAAAGCCTTGGAAGGTGATATCTGTTTTTGTCTCGCATGCCCACGAAAGTTCCTGTCTCACGGACAGTCGCCCGCTGCCTACACGGCCCGGAATGAAGCGAGCTCGACAGCCCCGACCTCTCTGTGTCGTGGCGACTCGTCGCTCACCGGCGCGCGTGATGCGCGCTCGAGTTCAGCTCGTTTGGGGGGTCATCGCCATGGCCACACAAAAAGCTGTTGTGGTTTAATTGTCTTTCCGCGCTGGGCGGTTTAAAGGTGCTGTTCAAGACAAATACTTGAGCATACAACGATCGTTCCTTTTATTTCCGTCCCGAGACGTACTTCAACTGGACGCACTAACTCAAAAACTGCACCTGAATCCCACGTTCTGCTGCCGCCCCTACTTGACGCGCGGACGGCGGTGAGACTCTAAAATAACGCTCACTCCCCACCTTCTTTCCGGCGGAAACCCTCCTGCCCCCGCCGGGGCCCGCGTCGACCGAGGGCTCGCCCGCTATGACACGACGCAGAGTCAAGCTCTTTTGTGAGTGATTCGAAGCAACGTCACACGAAAACGTATCGGTTTTTTCGCTTTGGTTCGGCTCTTCCGGCTTGCGTGTATACTTGGAAATACATGCAACAACCATTGTTACTGAATCAACCTACCTGCAACCTGCAACAGCAGTAATATCGGTTATTGGTATTGATGCGACTGCAATACCCTGCCCCCCGCGGAGCGAACGCCTCGGCTTTCCGCCCCGGCTTTGAGCCCCCAGGGCTTTGCGAGCTCCGCTCGCGCGATGGGCGGGAGGCCGGCCCCTCGCTGGGCTGTGCCCCTCTCAGAGCCGGCGGAGTCTCGGAACCCCATGCGACATACATCTCGTGGATTTCCGTGAGTATGTACCGTTTTACTGCGGTGGAGGATCCAGGGATGCTGCGCTCTCGTGTGCCGGGGACAATCGTACACTTCGTATATATCCCATATCTCCAAATCATGAGGTAAGCATAATAATTTTGGCGAGATAATATTATACAAGCCAGTAAAAGATGATACATCGACGACATCGAGCGCGTACGGCATCTGATCTATATTTATTTCACGTCTGAGGTCGTCCTTGACAAGTAAGCGGACCTCTACATAGTTCCTTCTGTGTGAATGGTCACAGACAAGCAGATAGATCGAGCTGTCTTCACCACAAATATGATACACTAGGGAATAAGAGGCCCTCCCGCGCCCACGGCGGTAGGGCCAGATTGAAGCAAGTGCATATTTTGCTAGGGGGTGACATATTGTCCTCCCCCTCCCCTGTGTGTTCTTCACAATAAACCGTTCTTCTGCTATTCATCGACTTCCAGCACATCCATTGTCCGTGCTTATCCTTCACCCTAGGAGAAACACGCTCTGTGGTCACAAAACCTACGACTCAGAGATGAGGCATTAGAATAATTCATCGCACAACGCACTACGTGTCATGCCACCGTACTGGGTACGACAGGCACCACTTATATGAATACGCCAGCAACCGGCATGCATCGAAATAGAGAAGGCAAAGCAAAACAAAAGCAAAACGGAAGGAAAGACAAAAAGAAGAAAACCAAATTGAAACTCAAGTAAGAACAAAAAATAATAAAGAAAAATCAAGATCAAGCGCACAACAAAGCGACATTCCAACCGAAAAAGGAGAGCCACAGCTTGGAAGCAATAGCGTAAGACAACAGGGCTAGCCAAACTGCACACGCAAGGGGGAGACATAATGAGACTACAGAAATGTAGAAAGAAGAATGAAAGGAAGGCAGAAATAAAGACAGGCAAAAAGATAGAAAGTCACAGAAAATGAAGGCACGAAAAATATCATATTCGAGGTAGCCGCAGCAGTTGGCGGTGTGACTACTACAACAGCGGTGTTAGCGTAGACAGGCAGGTTCTACCTACTACTGTAGTCGGCCTGGTGCCTTGCTACCCTGTCTGCCATCTCCTGCCTGCTTTCGTCTGCCATGGTTTCCCTTCTACTCTTCCTGTTGCCCTGCCTGCCCTAACTCGCCTGGACGGCTTTCCATCCACTCCTCCTGCTGCCTACCCTCCCCCCATTCACTCCAGCCTCACCCACAGAAGGTGCGCTGCGCTGTCGACTCTGCTCCGCTTCCTCCACATGCCATCTGGTCATGGACCGTTAGCCCGACTTTTTCGCTGCAGTGGTCCACAGAACGGTCTCAACTCCAAACATCAAGGGGATGTTTTCGGTTGATCCCTCGTTGGATTTGAAAACCTTAAGGTCCTCAATTAGGCACCTGTGCCACGTCTTCCAGTGTCCGCCTGGTCTCGGGTCCTCCCCGCCGGTCATCGACCCGAACATCAACCGACTGGGTAGTCGGCCCTCGGTTTGTCACAGCAAGGCCCAGGCAAAGAAGAGCCGCCGTTTACGAATTATCGTTTCGATGGTCTCGCAATGTGTCATCTTGAGGGCCTTCGCGTACCAGAGGGTGGTGTGGTCGGTACGGTTTCGGCGCTGAAAGTCAAAATGACTCGATTGAAGACTACTTCGTGGTGAGCCGTTCGGAGCTTTGGCGAAGTGTGCCCCTCTACGGGTCCATGTCACACATCCGTAAAGCAGAGTCTCAATCGCTTCGGCCTCCAGCAAATGGACTTTCAGACAAAGCGGTGATGTCGTTCTGTCATACAACTCCGGGCCGTACCGTCTAAGGCATGCTCGCAAGAGATGGATTTGTCGTTCGATTTCGATGGAGATCGCAAGGTCGGCGCTTTCATGGATAATGCCGCCTAGGTATAAGAACTGGGTCGTCTGTCTATACGTACCTCTGGCCTACTGCTTCGATTAGGAGTGGTGGCAGGAGAGATGTCTCGTCTGGTGTACGTAGCAGCATCGTCTCTGTCTTCTTTTCAGATACCGTGAGGCCTGCTGCTTCGAAGACAGTCACGATGACTGTCGTTCTTCGCATTAAACCGTTCTTCTACTCGTCGACATCCAGCCCACCCATTGTCTGTGCCGATTCTTCACCCTAGGAGAAACACGCTCTGTGGTCACAAACTATGACACAGAGATAATGCATTACAAAAAATGCATCGTACAACGCACTGATTTGTCATGCCAGCGTACTAGGTACGACAGGCTCAACATAAATTAATACGCCAGCACCCAACATGCATCGCAAGAGAAGGCGAAAAAACTCAAAAGAAAAACAAAAAGAAAAGAAAAAAAAGAAGAGAAGAAAAGAAAAGAAACGAAAAGCGAAAAGGAATAAAAACAATGAATAATATGTATGTTTGCTTTTTTGCTTGTTTGTTTGCAGTTTTCTTTCATACTGGCACTTTGCACCAAGGTTACTTCCTGTAAACACAGTATAATACTATAGGCCCGCCAACAAGGACATCATCCTACTTCGAGCGAGCCTCAAATTCGTATTTGTTGCTCAAGGCCAGGTAACTTTACTTTATTTATCAGGTTTTTTAACCACACCGAAGGTATTGCAAGTTGTAACTAATAACGTGTTTTTCTCATATGGATTTTTCTTGGTTGTGCCGGGTATTCGGAAAGGGTGACCCTGTTGCCTTGAACTGTTTGTTGTCGATGGCAGTGAGTGCTGGAAATGGCATAAACGAAGACTGCCACCTGCAGCCACCAGCACCACACTACCAAGTATAACATACAACAGTATATAATTAGTACTGCCTGGAAACAAAACACAATGCAGCCCATCGAAAGAGTATATTAAGATACTTGTTGTGCGTACTCTTCGTTCATTGTTGTTGTTGTTCTCACATTAACTCAAAGTCTAGAGTCCGTGGTCACACAGAGGTGCTGGCACATCCCTGATCATTGCGGGGGGTCGTTCTCCCCATGAAGGGTATAACAACTCGTACCAACACAACAAAAACCAGTGACGACGTAAAAGTACTATTGCCTCGCAAAAATCCAGAAAGCGATGATTGCTGCTCTCGTGATGGTGTGCACGCCGGTCGTGGGTCTCCGTGTGCTGTCCTGCTGCCGTTCTCGCTGACCGCCTCATCACCTTAGCCCACTGGGCCCGCTCCTTCGCACGTGCTCTCGTTCCCACTCAATTCCAGTCCAGCCGGTTCCCCTTCTCCCACGTCCCAAAATCAAAATGCTCCTCGCAGCTTTGCGGTACTAATCTGAAAAATAAGAAATCTCGTTCAAAACGATACCCCCATTTGACTACTAGTTGAGAGGGGATCCCCCGGCTCATCGTCTTCATGTATGTACTACCCCCACGTGACTATAATTTCCCCCTCAATTGGCCGATAACATACCCCGCTTTGACCTGTTCTGACCGCACCAAAAGCTAGTATATCGACATGTCGACCTCGCCGACCAACAGCCCAAACACACCAAGGGCGGAACATCCACTAGTTAATTGCGACTACGTATGAGTCGTCATCGCTTTTTACCGACGAAAACACGGCACAACAAATAGAAAAAAAACAGTTATTTATGATACGAACAACTTCGGTACAACGTATAATATGGCAAATATTATCTTCTCAGAAATCAAATACAGTGGGCGCTGCTCTCGTATTAATCGCACAGCACATACACCCAGCGGGGCTTGGAGGGCGTTGGCAGGCGGGTCAACTCCAACTCAATGTCGCAACCAGCGCCAATACTCTTACGTACGAGTAGCGTTCCCGGGAATGTGAGCAAAAAGAGGGAGGCAGCGCGTGACGAGAAGGCCACGACGACTTGCTTGGGTTATTTTGCCGTGCCTTCTTTTTGTGGTCCCTTTTCATCTCCTAATAACAACATTCCAGTTACACACTGCCCACCTCCCAAGCACCGCAGGTGCCGTTGTATTTTATTTCTAAGAAGATAATATTTGCCATTTGTATACGTTGTACCGAAGTGTTCGCATGAATAACTGTTTTTTCTATTTGCTGTGTTTTTGTCTGGAAAAACGACGACGACTATGATAAGTAGTTCGCAACTAAAGTGGATGTTCCGCCCTTGGTCTGTTCGGGCTGTTGGTCGGCGGGGTAGACATGTCGATATACTAGCTTTTGGTGCGGTCAGAACTGGTCAAAGCGGGGTATGTTGTCGGCCAATGGGGGGGGGCATTTATAGTCGCATGGGGGTAGTACATAAATGAAGAAGATGTGTGGGGGGATCCCCCCCCCAACTAGTAGTCAAATGGGGGTATCTTCTTGCCCCTTGCCCCCTCCAGCGGCGCGGTCCCGTTGACCCAGTAACATGGCCCAAAAAAAAACAAAAGGATGTGCGTGCTTGGCATGGCTGCGGGCGTGTTGCCAGCATGTCATGATTGAATTTGAGGCGGTTTGGGGCTCGCGCGGGCACCTGCCGTGTTCGTGTTTTTCCTATACCCCCAAATGGACGAAAACCCGTGGGGTATACCCCCATTTGTCTTCTTCCCAAAAAGTAACGCCCACGAAGGTTTTTCGGCCGCTCGCCCGCAAGAAAGTGTATGCTGTGCCCGGTATGCTACCACGTATGCTGTACCCTTCACCTGAATCACCGCCGTTGTGGTCCAAGTAATTGTATTGCATTTTAGAGCTTCGATTGGCGGCACGAGCACTTACTGCTGTATATATTCCGGAGTACATGGTATCAAGGTATCAACCATCATGTCGAGGTTTTCTTTTTTAGCTGTTTCCTCAGGCCGGCCTTGGCATTGAGAAAAAAGTTACAACACGTCAGCTTTGAGTTGGTCTGGTCTTGGCTTGTATGGGTAGTACTTTAGCTCAGTATCTTGGAAATTGAGAGATGGGGCTCATTCGGTTTGGTGTGTTTCTGAATTTCAATTTCGAGTTTCGCATTTCCTCGTCTGTTGACCAGATACCTGGCCGTGGCGTACATGACGCTAGTAGTCGTTCGGAGGGACCTGCAGGTCTTCATTCTCGCCGTCGGCCATGTGAGATATACGACATTGCTATGATATCAGAAACCTTTGTTGCCATTCCTATTGCCTTTTATACTGCACCTTCGATTTCGTACCATGCGAGCTCGTAGAAAATACTCTGCATGTATTCATAGGTCGTAAGTGTGTGTGTTTTTCATCGTGAGCTGTCGGCCGTGCAGGTATGATATGAGATCTGAAGGGGTATTCGCATTTTTGACCCCAAGGTGATACTAATAGGAGGTTCGTACAATCTTTCAGCCGTGTAGACAAACTCGTACAGTGATTTCAGCTGTACGAGAGGGGCTAAGATTATATTCGCACAACCCGATGGGTCGCACTCTTTCCGCCAAACTCCAAATGCAAGCAACTCTCGCGGTTCTCTCTCATTCTCTCCCATTACTTGATTGCTACGTTTGCCTTGCTCGGCGGTCGGAAGCTGTTCGACCTCGTCCTTAACAAGGCACTCAAGACCTGGTTTGCCGAGGCAAGACCACTAGGTGCGACTCGCGATCCTTAGGGCAACCTTTAACTGTTCGGCATCGTTTTAGATCGTCCCGGTACCGCGGACGACTCAACTAATTTCGGCCTCGCGAAGAAATCGGTCCGCCGCCTCGCAGAGTCGCACGTTGCGGCAGGATTGTGCAATAGTCCGGCGCGAGGCCGTACAGTAGTACCACGGCTAGATTTAGTTGTAGAGTCTACGACATAGAACTGATTGAGTCGCTTAACTGTAAAAGCGTTCAGCCTCTCGAAAACACGAGAAGAAGCTCGAGTGTGTCAAGATATGATGTGTCTACCCTAAAACAGTGTACTCGAGGGAAAATCCTACTATTAATACTAGTATAATAAAAGAAGCGAGCGAGCGCGAAGCGCCAGCCTTTTTTCTTGGTTTGCCAAGGGAGAAAAAAAGTTTTCATACTCATATTGCATATTGCAATGGTTGTGCTGGGCACCACACTCGAGCGGTTTCGACGCATTTCTGGGCTAGCGCCGCGCTGGGTGAAGCCGGGTGACGCGAATTACGCGTCGAGCCTCGAGAAGAATACAAAGCAACATCCGCGCGCTTCCTGACCAATTATATCAACCAAGGCCGTCTCGAAGGACGATCTAAGCATTCAATCGGTGTGTAAAATCGATCGAGTTGGGTATTCTATTGAAGTGTTTCGTTCCGCTGTATTTTTCCGTTCAACGCGGCAGGGTGTGTCAATACTGGCCACGGGATGCCTTCCAATCACACGCAGTACATGTTCTTCTTTGCGACCTTCAGCGCGCTCTACCTGTGGGGCAGGTGCGACGCGTTGCGTGTCCGTGTGGCATCTGTTTGATCGACTGCATGGTCAAGATGGAAACAGTGGCTACATTAGCTTAGCCGCCGCCTCGGCCGATCCCCATGACCGCGGCATATATTTTTGAAGAAAGTACAATTTTGAATTACGTGTGTATTTAAGCGATTGGTTGATTGTTCGCTGGTCGCAACCACTGCAGCAGCTTGGTATCTGTCACATACGTTTGCGCGGAGTCCGTTGTTCTGTGTGCACCCCGGTTTCGTGTATCACCTTCCTGCGTCTATCGCCTATTCGCTTACTCGTCAGTGGTGTTTCCGTGGCTGTTCTGCGTCTTGCAGAGTGTCGTACTGTGGGGAAGCTAAGGTCGGCTTGACATCCGCTCTATTGGGGTGGGCAGCTGGAGTCGGATATTCAAGGTACGTGTCGTGCCGCCTTGAACTCTGCTTCTGTGTTCACCTATTGAAGCGCCCGCTCTTGATTGTTCAGGGAACGCTCTTTGTTCAAGGGTGGCCTAGCAAGAGTAAGGGGCGGCCCAAGTGTGTATGCAGTTAGGTGGTTTCGCACGATCACTTGCCCTCCACCGCACCAAGCGTCTTCCGCCTCTTCCCGCCCACGTTAATCAGCGTGGACACCGTTGAAATTAACCTCGCATTTTCAACCCAACATTTTCTCCGTAATCTAGGCCGGTAATATTTGTTCACCGAAACCTCACGCTTATGCTGCCGTTCACAGGATGCATCTGAAATGCCACACCTTCAACCAGGTTGCGGCAGGTGCCGCTGTCGGGAGCAGCACTGGAGCTTTGTGGTACCTCCTGTTCACCAGGGTGAGTTGGACTGAGCGATGCCTGTGCGGACGGTGTTATCTCCCCTCTTCTACTGTTATTAGCTGTATTGTATACTTCGCATACCTCGCTATGTTCCGGATTCCTGTGCAATAGCTGAACAAGTCGTGGTGAGGCGTGGAGTGTAAGGACGCCAATTCACTTTTGCAGTCAACGCGATATAATTCCTTCTATTTAGGCGCTGAGCTTGGTTTGTGATCACAGGCTAGATTTCAGGAGAATTAACTACAAGTAATGTGATAAAAGTTATAGTCGTCGTCAACAACTAACTCGCTGCTAGGCTTGTGTACCTTCGCCTTAGGGCCTGGCATTGCCGATGCATTCGATCTGTATACAATGCGCTGCCCTGTTTATTGAAACGCCTTGCTGATATTCAAGCGCTTCACTGCCGCCCCTCCGCAGGTGATGTTGCCATTGCTTCCGGGTGTTGCCAAGTGGCCAATCTGTCGAGCATTGTACGTTAAAGACTACTCCCAGGTGAACATTGCACTGCGGTCGAGCCTTGCGTTATGGTGTCGCGCGTTATCACGTTCTTCCGTATTTTCTGGTCATCTACTGCATGCCCAAAGGAGCGAGATAGCATCGCTACCCAGTTCCGAGCATTAATTCTCAACCATTTTTCCTGCACACTTTCTCGGCAGCAAGTGTAACTGTGAGCTATCGTCAGGTGTCATATACGAGACCACCTGCCTGCTCGCCTATTTCATGTTTCCCGTTCGAACCAGGTTCCAAATGTGCTCGCGTTTGAGCACGCAGGGCTGAACGGTCTCGATGGCCAGCAGGGCAATGGGGGGCGCTATGAACGTGACATTTTGAAGAAGGCGCGCTAACGCTGGGTTTTCCAGAGGAACCCTAAAGACTCAGCTTGTCGAGTCCATTCGGCGTTTTACGCATGACGTCAAGGGAATGAGGCTCCACCTCTAATGCTTAAGGCTGACGTAAACACAGTCGAAGAGCGGGTGACTGTGTAGTCCCGAATATCGACATAGGGCTAGGGTGGCTTCACTTATGTATGGGAACACTTTTTATTGACGTGCTACGCAGCGGACTTTCGACTGATAGTGTTTTTCCTTCGTTACCAGGCTGGGAAGTTATTGTTTGTTGGTCGACTGCCTGTATCTGTAGTTGCCCTTTCTGATCGCCGTTTTGGGCTCGGATGGGATACGGGGCTTGAACGAGATCAGTAGGGTCCGTGGGTACGGGCGGGTACTTCGTATGCCTAGAACTAAGTTTTTTGTGCGCTTTAGCAGAAACCCTAAAGTAGACATCAGGGGTTTTACTTTGCAGAGCCTGTAATAGGTAGCGACTGAAAAAACGTGATACGCCGTTGTTGTTCCCATGTAAGATATACCGTTGGCTTGTGCCAGATGCACTAAATGATTTTTACCTTGTGTTGCGTGTGGTTAGTTTTTTTTTATTGGTTCTTGAGGGCTGGAACTGACCACTCACATACTGATGGGCTTTCCGGGACGGAATTTTGGTGAAAGCCAAGCATGAAAGGCGTTCCAGCTCTTCCAGTGGGGAGAGCAGTAGAGCTCGCGTCCCCATCCGCGTGTTATGATTTGCAGGTCCGGGCTTTCAGGACCAGTCTTCGTGCTCAAATTGCTGGTATTGCCCTGTGATGCAACAACTGTGAGGTGGAGCTACTGGGAAGCAGTAAGAACTTCACTGCTCGGTAGTGTCGCGCGTCACTGCATGAACGCTAGAAATCTACCAGAGCCGCCGTTGTCGAACACACAGGATGGGGTCTGGAACTCGTGACCAATTACATGCTTCTTGGTTCGCACCCTGGGTGTACTTTTGCGCCCCTCAGAATGAGCCGCCTGTTTACATTTTTTTTTGCAGCTCTACATTGTGCTAGATGATGAGAGTAGGTCCCCTCGGTTTGCCTCGTCAACTGCTGGCTGGTTCTTTATCCTTGCTTGACTCGAAGTGTTGAGGATCGCCCCAGGTTATTTTGGCGGGCCGAACACGACTCGGGTCACTATACCACGCGACGGGATCATCTCATCATCAGAGATGACGGGAGCGGAGAACTATATAAGCGAAGAGGGGAACCCCGAAGCTCAATTGTGACGGGGGGGCAGGTGGTATGTATACTATTTATTGACGAGACATGGATGGATGTGGTGTCAGGCACGTCATTTGCGTGACGGTTAACCGCGGAGAGATCGTAACTTTTTGTGCAACAGCCCGATGATTAGGATTAATTGTAGAGCTACCGGTGAGTGCGGATAGTATTGCGTGGTCTTTTCTGGTACATTATGCCAGAGGTGGCCGGGACCCCCCCCCTGCGCAATGTGGGCTTAAAACAATGCTTGTGGAGACATGCACTGTGACCTGGTACACCATTAGGCGTACCAAAAAAACAGGTTTAT
Source organism: Costaria costata (assembly GCA_036873775.1). NCBI lineage: Eukaryota > Phaeophyceae > Laminariales > Agaraceae > Costaria > Costaria costata. Next base: position 17,608 of record JAYJME010000161.1, on the reverse strand, counting down.
TGACACCTTGTGGCGTTTACTACATAGTGCAATGTCTCCACAAGGATTTTTTTACGCCTACATTGTGCAAGGGGGGGGTCCCGGCCACCTGTGCCGTGTGCCCCGTCGTATCATCTCTGTTCTTGGTACGTAATATCAGACTATGGGGGGGACTTCTAACTTCTGACCGTTGCAATTCGTGAGGAAAAGCAGCATACAACGGGCCGACGTTTTACTTGGCGAAATTGAGCAGGGTGAAGATTTTTACTACTTCACACTAAAGACCTACTGTCTCGTTGAAGTCGCACAAAGCCTGTGTCTAGGTACTTTGGGGCGAAGTTTTCAGGATAAAATATTAGGGCATGCATCCCCTCCACATGTCACCACCACCATCTCCTGAAGGACACATGGGTGATGCAAGCAAAAAAATCTCCATCCATGCGCGCTCGGAGCCCTACGATGAATTGTAGACTACCTGCAAATAAATCAGGCAGCATCAGCAAGCAGTGTTGGTATTCACTACGTACGGTATTTTACAACAACAGCTAGGCATAAGTACGCCCAATACTCCATATATCTATCTAAGTATTGAAGTCACTCGTACTATGCGTATACTATCCAATAGAACATCTATACACATAGGGAAACGCCGGCCGATGCTATTCACGGGCGCTGCACTACAGCTTGTACACATACGGGTATAGCACACAACGGTACCGGTCGGTATGCTCTTCAATTCAAGCTGGGATTTCAGGTCTCCTCAGCCTCTCTCTTGCCTCAGTCGTAACAGAAACAACATACCCAAGCTTGACATACCTGGTAAATAAACTCCCCTTGCCCAAATTCAGCGCCATCGGCGCTGGCTCGGCTCAATCAAGCAACCTCCATGTGCGCTTGTGTGATGCTTCGGGTCGTGGTTGGTGGATTAGGGATTAGCCTTCTACGAGTATGGCGGGGATGGTTCATTTCATTACATTGGTACTCGTATGATATCACTTGATACGCAGGCAGACGAATTATTTGTTGCCCATGCTGAGTTCGATACTATTGCGGTGTGCAAGGTCTTAGTCAAGGTTTTTCATTGCGAGCGTTCACTGCATGCGGCCACGACACCATGTACCTGGTACTACGGACTGATGTTGATGTAGCCTGAACGCAACCCCAACAACACCAATGCACACTGCACGTAAACGCTGTGTTATGGTCTGATGGATGGTCTGGTGGATGGGTCCGGGTTAGCACAGCAGGGTGTCATATTACATGTCCCCGGTGTCCCCGGTACAAAACATGCAACTTGAGGTGCACTGGAGCACCCTCGACACTCACTCGACACTCGATACTCGGCACTCGGCACTCCACACGAACTTCAAGCCCTCTGCTTTGCTACCTTGGATCACTGCAGCTCAGCGATGGCAAGTTTATTCGCTCTCCGTGGTTATGCTGGGCATCAGAACACCATCAGTCGACTGCTGCGCCGCTATACGCACACCAAGTGTCGAGCAAACAACTCTCAGCTCTCTCCAATACCTTGGTTAGAGAGAGCGGCCTTGCTCAAACCGGACACAACGGCGATCAAGTATGGCGACGATGTGGCCCTCACGTACAGCGAATTGATGGTAAGATGGAAGGAAGAAAGTTACCGCATGGCATAGGGAGTTGCAGAGCTGCTGTTATTAACCGAATCAATCGCGATGCGATACGTTCCTTGATGTTGGATACCTTCGATCTACAACTGGCACAACGCATGAAGATTGTTGTTGCGGATCATGCAACGGCAGGGGAGCATGATGGCAAAATGTGACCGAACGACAGGACGGTACGTATCCTCGCACACACACCCTGATACGAACCTGGCACAAGTTGTGCAGCAGATATCATATTGCACCACATACTCGTACCCCGACGTGATATGATGAGCGCAACGTTCAAACGGTGCGTCAGCGGCGAAGGCTATAATCGGTCATGACATTGTTTACCGAGTACAGAGTACAGAGTACAGCAGCAGTAGATAGAACGATCGAAACCTACAACGCCCACAAACAGACTTCGAGCTTTCGATCACTAGAACGGCGCAATTACCGGTAGCAACTCTAGATTACCCACGTTTTGGGGGACAAGCTCGTAGGCATGATATTATGTAAATATAAATATGATGCTGCTCGTACTGTAATTGTTTTGGGGGCAATAGCCAAAAATAGGTATACTTGCGAGTATGACCTTCGGGCCATTTATAGATACACTGTACGCTATACACTACATGTTGCCCTCGGGAAAAGGCTTCCTCACCCTTCCTCTGATTGGCCAGAGCCCGATCGTACCTATTGTTGACTGAAAAGGCCAATTGGCCTTAAAGTTACCTGTCCCGGGCTGTTCAACTTGGTTTTCACCTATTTTTGTCTGTGAAGTGTTTCTATAAATGGTTCGGCCGTTTCTGTCAACTGAAACACGGCCAGGGCCGCCGGGACTGTCAGCCAGGTGACCCGAGCTGCCAACACAAAACACGAGCAGATTGCGAAATCAATTTTTGCGTGGGAATGCCAAACTCACGGTAAGAATGTAAGAACACATTAGGAGACAGGCCTGTTGGCCCAGACTAGATTTCTTACTTGAGAAAGAGGGCATTCCACATTAAATTTCTTATTTTTGGGGTCTTGCATGAATCTGCCCATGTTTGTTAGTATGATAGGTTTGTACTGTTACATTAATTAATTGATTCATGTAGTGGTCGTCTTGACGTCACATTGGATCTTCACATGTATGTCGGTTTTAGTATAGTTTTTTTACACCGTGTGGCACCAGGGACATATATAGCATGTCATACGATGTCCCCGACAACACAGAGTCCTCCCACAGTAACCCATAGGCCTGAAAGGACCCGTGAGTATGTCGTAGGATGTCCCCAACGCCACAACCGGCTGCTCTCGAGCGCCACCCGACCCCCCGCGGTCACACGATGGTGCTGAGAACGGGCGCCGCGGCCAAACTCAGCAAACGGGCGGCGGCGAAAGTTGGCTTCCCGGGGATGGCAAATAATCACTACGTTATACTTGTGTGTGGGTCAGCGGTGAAGCGGTGAATTCTAGAGGGCAGGGGAGTCAGTTCGATCCCCAGGGTCAGCGGTAAAGCGGTGAATTCTAGAGGGCAGGGGAGTCAGTTCGATCCCCAGCTTGTGTGTTTTTGCTTTTTTTTTCTTAATTTTGCTCAGCAGTGGGTGGGTGGTAATGTTTTTTCTGCACAGCAGTGGGTGGGTGGGCGGGTGGGTGGGTGGGTGGAGTCTGCTGGTGTTGCAGCGTATCACTAGTTTTTGTATTAACCCTATGCTATCCCCATCCCCCCCCCGGTCGCACCTAGAGATACTCGTGAATAACGGGGATAAACACGCCGCTCTGCGTGCGTGTCGAGTTTACCACACGTCGTGACACCCCGGTCCTAGTTCCCACGACCTCTCCCACAACGAGAGCACCCAACCAAGCGCCTCGCGAAGCACACACGCCAAACTCGCAAAAACCATATTGTTTTCTGTTGCTTCCAACATATGGTGCCGCCTATGCGGTCCCGACAGCCCTGGCCGTATTTCGGTTGCCAGAAAAAGGTTCGGTCGAGCCATTTATAGGTACACTTGGAGACAAAATGGGTGAAACCCAACTTGGACAGCCTAGGGCAGGTATGCCTTGGCTTTTCAGCCAACAATAGGTACGATCGGGCGCTGGGCAATGAGATGAACGGCCAGGATGGCCTTTCCAGAGGGCAATATATAGTGTACCTATAAACGGCTCCAAAGCCTTAGGTATACCTACTTTGGCTGTTGCCGTTCTTGTAAATTATTTTTCCGCCCATCTGTTATATTTTCCCTACAGCTGTTGTAGTGCTTCCCCAGCCGGAATTACGTAGTAAATAATAGTTTTTGCAGTCGTAGTGAAAGGGTCACTCGTTCGCAATACGACTCGTATTTACATGCACCATGTCATATTTCGGGTATGTCAACACGAAAGCTTTTTCCGTCGCACTGCGCTGCTCTTGCTCCCACGTTTATAGCTTGCGGCGAAACAATTGGCCAGCGCCGTGTCCAGAGCAGGAATTCTCAAGGGGGAAGTGGTGTCTGTCATGGTCCCCAACGTGCCCCTCGGCGTGACCTGCCATTTCGCCATACCTGGGATGGGGTCTACGCTTCACATGATCAATACAAGGCTGGACGCCAAGACCGTAGCGTTTCAGGTGAAGAGAGAGCGAATGGCTGAAAGGGCTACACGTGCTCCATGTCTTTTCAGAATGTTGATGTCGTAGTGGGGTAGTCTCTCGCGTTATGTTGCTGCAATACTTGATGAATGACTTCTCGCCTTATCACCCTACTTGCTCTATGTACGAGGGCCTGTTTTTCATTTTAGCTAATACCCTGGCAAATGCACAGCAAGCAACTCGTGTTAATAGTACAGATGCAAACTGCTGCCAAGCAACGTAAGGCAAACCGCGTTTGTTGATGTTTAGGCTGTTTTAGTAGTGTCTGTATACTGAAGACGGAGCGAGTTGTCAGAGTCCTTGTGTCGGCGTTTGCCTAATTCGCAACTAGGGCTCGACGGCCAGCGATCAGTTGCTTATCCTCCCGTCTGCCCCGGGCGGCTCCTGTACCCCCACCAGCCGACGCCCATTGTGACGTTGTGGTCGCCACTGTTGCAATTGGTTTTGTTCCTTTACCGTTTTCTCCCGAGCGTCGATGGCAATATCGTCCCCCTGTCAGCATCAAATGCGTTTTGGTAGATTGACGGCACATGCCGTTGGGCGTTTCGCATGTACGTGGTCAACCATCGCAGCTGGAACATGCGGAGAGCAAGCTGCTGATCGTGGACTGTGAGCTACTGCCTACCGCGCGGGATGCGTTGGAAATGATTGAAGAGAGACATCGCCCACGCCTCATTCAAGCGGAGGACTCGCTTCACCCGGAGTGGCGAGCGGACGGCGAAGAGTTGAGGGACTTCATGCGGTAAGATATTTGACTGGTCCAGGACATCGCCGAACTAACCAGTAGACATCACCGTGTTTGCAAACCTCCAAACACATACTGTATTGCCATATACTGTATAGTATTAAAAAAAATTACGATTGTTGAGATGGTCCACACAATGTTTTCAGGAAATAAAAAAAACGCGGTGAAGCTGTGCTCGGGGCGTAGGCTTAGCCTGGCTTAATTAAGGTTAGGGTTAGGGTTAAGGTTGGGGATAGGGTTGAGCTTGGTCGACGTCCTCTCGTGATTTCTAAAAGCAAAACATCCAAAAGCACTAAAAATAGTGTCCAAAATCGTATTATGTTTGTTGCTTTATCTGGTACTTCGAAGTGGTATATTTAGTGTGCCACGTCTGGTGAAGCCACCTCGAACTCGCGCCATGACGCAGGAGCGTATTTTTTCTGAACCAGGATTGACCGGCTGACCTTCGCTTACCCTACAAGCTATGCTGAACTGAGAACCCCTTCCTCCGGCGGCGCTTACGAGCAGTTACAACCGCCACGTGCCCTGAATCTGGAGAAGCACGTGTTTCTCGTTCTGACGCCCGTTTCCCGCAACCCCCAGGACGGGCGACCCCAACTTTGTACTCTCCGGACCCGAGCACGAGGACGACGCGATCGCCCTATCGTACACCAGCGGCACAACCGGAAACCCGAAAGGGGTGCTCACACATCACCGCGGTGCGGCCCTGAATTCCATGAGTATGAGTCTCACGTAAGTCTGAGTCGGTCTTTGTCAATCCGATGCGACGTACTGGTAGGGCACTAGAGTGAACCTGTGTCGTGTTTTCGTCTCCCTCCACATGCTGAAGGAAACGTTGTTGGGGCTGAAGCTTGGTGCGGATTACGTGCCGAAAAATATGCTGTTCGCGCATTGTCGTCAGGTTTGAATGCTGCTGCGGCTACGTACTACGAGGAGGATCAAGTACTGCTGTGTTGCTGCTGTTTGGTAAATCTCGTGCGTGCGCAAGATCGGTATAATTTCGGCACATCTTTTGCATTTCGAGACCAGGGCTTCCAGAGCATATAGACCGCGCTCGAATTCGCAGAAGCAGCATGCTGGGCCTCACATTCAACTCTAATTCCTCAGGTGGCCGCTCGTGGGTGACAAAGTCGTCTACCTTTGGACGCTTCCTATGTTCCACTGCAATGGGTGGTGCTTCCCATGGGCTGTCACAGCTGGTGAGTGCTGACGACGATCTCCTTTCTTCTATGAGTAGCAAATGCTTTGTGATCCCCAGGGGGGCGCTCCCCTGCCGTCCAGTGAAAATGTTTTTTCTGCCTGTCTCGCAGCGACGGTGTCCGTTTGCTACCAAGGCGAATAGCGGCCTCTGCAAATTCCCGACCTACACATGTGCTCGCCCGTGCTGTGCATGTCTAACCCCCTACGGGAAATATTCCATTGCCACCGGCGTCATACCTTCCCCTCCCCTTCCTTATGATTGTTCCCCTTTCCCACAATCGCTGTGTTTCGTTCCTATCCTCTCAAACGGCGGACGGAACGCTGCATTTACCGATCGTTATCGCGGCTTCCCGCACGCTACATTTGCCCTGGACAACGCGCGATGTCCTAGTTGGCGGTACGCACGTGTGTCTGAGGTATGTGCGAGCGCGGGACATCCTGAGCGCCATAGCGAAGGAGAAGGTCACACACTTGTGCGGGGCGCCAGGCAAGTGCCCGCACCATCTTGTAGCTTCTTCAAGCAGGTTTTCCTTTTCATCTGGCGCTCCACGTTTGAACGTCCCGATGCCTGAACAGCGACACCACATACTCCTTTTTTGCTTGATTGTAGATGCGATATTTAATTTTGTTTGATTATCGATGCGCTGGTTTCGTACTGCTGTAGCTGCTCGTGCCATCCCTATGTGCGATCGTCACGGGTTCCCCTTCTTTGCCCAGATGTAAACCTGATACGTCTACACCGTTTGACAGACCGTGGCCCCGCCTCTCGTTTCGTGCCTCGCACCAACTTCGTGATTTCTTTCTTACGAACGAAAACAGTGGTGATGAACCTAATGCTCGGTGCTACTGACGAAGAAAAGGCGCCGCTGAGAAATCAGGCGAGACAATTGATATCGCTGTTTTCCCTTGCGCACGAACCTGTCAGGCGACCTGAAAACATAATTGCTTGAACGAGAGGCCTTGAAATTTCTGCTATGAGAACCGCCTTTCCATAAGCGCACATTAGCGACCGCACGGTCCTTCCCCGCGCGCGATTCCGAGTGACGAGCGTATTGATCTTGAAGAAGACGTTAGTTTCAACCCAGCCACACAAGCTCTTTTCACGGTCTTGCCTTTGAGATAACGACCCTTCAAGCCGGCTTCTTCCGTGCGAAGAACGCTATGCGAAGTGCCCCGTACATACACTGCATCATTCACCGAAAATTACTGCCATGGCAGCACACCCCAGAGGCGTGTTTTTTCACGCGCCGGGCCTCATCGCTAGCTTGAGGCGCGCAGTGAACCCAGTTCCGCGCGGAAGGAAACACTTGCGCGATTTTGTAGCTGGAATCCAAGCTAGATACTTTGACCGTCAGCATCCCGCGATCCCGTCGAGGTGCGGCCGCTTGCGATTGCCACAGATGCTTGTAACACTGACGAAACTGCTTGCTTCTTGGTTAAAAGCTTGATGCGGTCGTGAGATGTGTTGCATGTGCGTTTTGGGTGACGAACCAGTATTACTTGTTTCACGGCCATCGACAGTTGCTGTCTTCAGGTTCTGGGACTCCGACGCAAGTACAAATGTTGACGGCAGGGTCATCGCCGCCGCCGAGCGTGATGCGGAAGATGGAGTCGGAGCTGGGCATCCGACCGCTAGCATCCTACGGATTAACCGAGGTGATATGTCGAGCGTCCGCATGCACACTTGTTTACAATGTGTCCCGGAGGGTTGTGCGAACACGTCCAGAAGTCCAGGTCTCGTTACGCAACAGGGAGTTTGCAAGGTACACGGCGTGCATGGGAGCTGATGGTAAGGTCGTTATTCACGCGTGGTTTCTACGACATGTGAAGGAGAAACGTTGCGATCGAAACGACGATTACCGGTGGACCTTGTGTCATCGTTGTACAGGTTTACGGCCCGGCTACAGCTTGTCTGTGGGATAAGGACTGGGACAAACTCGATGAGGCGGAGCAGGGTGCTCGCTTGCCTTGGCAAGGTGGGGTTGTTTTATTTGTATTTTGGCCAGTTGAGTGCCCAGTGCATAAGAAGATCTGGCAGCATCGCCTACGGCGTCAGCAGCCGCTTCCAGAAGGAGCTTGGATGTTTCGGCAGGGTGGTGGGAAGGAGCCTTTATTTATCGTGAAAAACGACTTCTATTGTACCAGCGTAATCTCGTGAAGGCTACCCCACGTGCCTACAACAGTAGTTGTTTGGACCAAAGAGAACGCGCCGACCATCGGAGCGCGGAGGGCGGCAGAGCGCGATAGTATAATTTGAGCCGAAAGCCGGAATGAGTGCAAGAGAGAGGGAGGAGCCCACTTGTTTTGCCCTGGCGCTCGAGGGTGAATGGGTGACAAAATCACGCACTGTAGAAGGCGTAAACGAGGCAACTATTTTAGTACCTGTAGATTTACCTTCGGGGCTTCAGCACTAGGCTAGCTCTAGACATATGCTGATGTCCCATTAATTTGCTGAAACTGCTGCTACGACAAAGCTGTGGTGCCTGTTGGCGACGCAAAGGTGCCTCGCCTCCGGTGCGAATTGAAGCTGAAGTATCTACGATTTGCAGAATTGGATGCGGCAGGATGGTCTTTGCATCTTCCTTGCTGAGCACAGCTACAGCAGTACTTGTGCCAGAAATACCACAATTCGCCCGTTGTGACGTAAGCACCCCCTTCGTCTGCCTCGCTGTCTACAGCTCCCTCCTTGGCTCAGGACATGTACGTCGCTGTGAGGGGAGGCTTGGACCCCGTCCCCGCGGATGGGGTTACTCTGGGGGAGGTTCTGCTCAGAGGTGATACAAAACGTCACGTTCGTAGATATGACAGCATGCTCAGATGACTGGCCGCCGATACATAATTGCCGGTGCTTGACACAGCGCACGCCTGTAGAGCAACTTTCAGCCTTCTTGTACCGTCCAAGGACGCCAGACACCTTTACCACCTGCATGGTACAGTGCTGTTAACGGGTAAGTGGTGGCAAAGCCATATGAATACGGCTGTTTCGTGCTGCATTTTTTCACTTAATCGGAGTAACTGTCGTATGTATCGGTTGCACTACCCATTCTAGATACCCGTGGAGTGACAGGAGTGTTGCGCATTATCGAGTAACGGTTTAGATCCTCGAGCTGCGATTACGAGAGCTTTTACATATAGATCGCGGCAAGCGCCCGGAGCAATGTACCTCCTGTGTCGTTAGTTCTTAGAGCGCTATTCATGACACGAACACGCTTATTTCTTTCTCGGTCTCCTGTTTTATGATGGGCGCGAGTGCAGGCAATGGTGTCATGAAAGGATATCTGAAGAACGAACGGGCTACGGCAGAGGCGTTTGATCAGGCGAGCTTACCTTTGCCTCGGTTTTTCGTGATCGTCGAGTTTACGGTAGAAGCAGACAGGGAGCAGGTGGAGATGCTCATGTTCTGTGCACGAATCAACTGCAAGGCCATCGGCCACAAGCAGGGGACAAAACCGGTTTTCTACGCTCCCGTTGACGATTTCGATGCCCAATCGGACCGAGCCTTGCTCTATGCAAATGTTCCAATATTTCCTTGTATTTTGTGTGGTGGAAGACATCGATAGTGATGACGAGGCTCAATTGTCCGCGTTATCCCTTCCGTGCGTTGTCTGTGCTGGCTTTACGTGATAACGCTATTAATATAATGAACGGGCCTGCGGCGCACTACAGGGGGAGTGGTTCAGGACCGGAGATCTGGCAGTGCAGCACGCAGGAGGGCGGGTGGAGATCAAGGATAGGGAGAAAGACATAATCATCAGGTACTGTCTCTTTTGTGCGCTGATTCTCTCCTCGGTATCCTTTAATGAGATAAAATTACATTTGTCACCCAACCGAAGCAAACCCTCGAGTCGGATTTTGCTTGCTTTCCACTTCCGGCGGTTGCTGCGGGCCACCAAAACCGCTGCCGTTGCAGTTGGTGGCTATATACGACGAGGGCAATACACGAAGGGAAAACATAAAATTGCCCGTTTGTCAAGACGCTAAGAAGCCTCCAACTACCAAGCAGTCTGACTTGTACATGGCGTCTAACTGAAACACTTCGATGGGGACGGACGCAATTTTACGAGACCCACACTAAAAACAACCACTATTGTAACGTTGTAACGTAACAAATGGAATGCCCGAATCTATCGTACTGCTGCTGCCGAACTGTGCCAACCCATGGCGCCAACAGTGGAGGGGAAAACATCTCGTCTATCGAAGTGGAGACGGTGCTTAACCAACACGAGGCAGTGCTGCAGGTGGCCGTGGTAGCCATGCCCGAGCCGTTCTGGGGAGAAGTGCCGGTCGCGGTGATCGAGACCCAGCCTGGCGTAGAGGTGACAAGATTGGCAGCAGCATTTGCTAATCGACACGCTCACGCGCAGTACACAAGGGAAAAACGGCATCTGTGACGAGATCCACCGTTTTGGAACACAACGCCCGAAATATAGCGCTGTTATCGTTCTCAGGAGCGCAAAGTGAAGACTGACGTTCGATAGTCAAGTCGTACAGTAGCATAGCTGCTTTGGTATCCGAGGTATTCGATTGGGAAGGCTTTACCCGGTCCGCTCTTTTCTAGGGGCCCTCCGCTTTTCTGTTGGAAATGATCTGCGGCTCTCACTACAGTAGTAACGCCTATATCGGCAGGCCCGCCACCCCGCCACCACTACCTGGCCCCAGAAGACGTTGCAGCTAACCGTTCGAGTCGTTCGATAGCCCTCTTACGCTCGGGCTTCTATCGTTATGTCGTCTGTCGCATCGCTTGGGTAGGTAACGGCGGACGACGTCATGAACCACGCGCGAAGGAACCTCGCGGGCTTCAAGTGCCCAAAGGATGTTGTCTTCCGAGCGCTGCCCAAGACTGCCACAGGTGAGAGGAGGCGTCTGTCTCGGATTCGAAACGTAGTGGGTGCGTTGTCCAGTTTTGACGGACGACGAATTGCGGCAGAGCCACCTATATTGCAAAGCGCTATAACGCAGCACGTAGCGATCCAGCTTTGAAGGGCGGCGAATTGCGGCAGAGTCACCTATCGCCAAGCGCTCTGCAGCACACGTAGGTTGCTCCGTACGTACAACACTCGTGTTATCTTCGTAATACGTGCGCCTCAAGAGCTTGGCATTGCTCGTTGGCGGAATAAATCGAGGCAACAAACGAACTACTGCGGAGCAGCCGACGAGGACACCAACCGAAAACTACACTTGGAAACCTGGTAGATGCTAATTATCACGTCTTCTATTTCACCTTCATATTGAAATAAGAAGTTTGAGGTCCGTGCTTTTCTACAGTAGCACCCGATCTCGTGATTTGATGGGATGCTAGATATTGTGTCTGAAGCGTGTGTGAATCCCCTCTTACCCCCCTCATTGCATCACGATAATAACAAGTGCCTCTGTCGAGGCTCACGAATCCCCGCGCACCACCCCGTCCGACCCTCAACCTCAGGCAAGATCCAGAAGCACGTTCTTCGGGCAGAGCTCCGGGCTGCGCGATACGCGGATGAGTGAAACCGACAATTGGCCGTTTGTGTGCCAGTACCGCGCACGAGTGGATACCCCGGCAAGCCTGGCGGACGTGTCACGTTCCCAGCTGACACGATACGCGCGCATTGCCACGGGAAGACTAGAGATGGATCCTGCGCCTCTTATTAGTTCACGACTTTTCAGACCCGAGCGAACGATGGCCACATAGAAGGGGTGGCCAAATGAGACATCATCGAAGATATAGATGTCGCGCACGCCGTATTTGATTATTTTAAGATTGTTAGCGCAAAGTGATATTACGTTTGCTCGCTGCTGGCCCAGAAAAGATATTAGCGTAGATAAATGTCGCGCCTTGTTTGGTTTATTATGAACAGTGATTGGTGATGTTATGTACGCATGCCCTTTGTCGGCTATGAAGTGTTGCATCGCCCACTATACGTGCGTTGGATGTACCCGATAGAGACACGTGTCGAGTCGAGCGGCAGGATGCCTTTCGTTCAATTGGCGGCCGTTGATGCCGAGATGGATTATTAAATGAGCTTAAAAGGAAAAATAGCCACCAGGTCACCTTGGTGGCCATCTTTACACAGGGTGATCCGATTGCCCAGTGCACGGCCAAAGCTCGGCCTTCTCGACTCAGCGGCGGCTGGCTGCAAATAAGTCGGGCCGCACCCTACTTTCACATCCTGGATGTGAAGCATCACTTACGAGTACCAGGCAAGTGTAGGAAGTTTATTTTTACTCACGCGCGCACACCATCTGCGTGCTTGCTGTGCTTCACGTCGCGGGGTGCGGACAGCATCACACCCCGACTTAACCTTAATCCCCTTCCTGTGGCCAGAGTTGGCTCCAGGTCTAGTCTATCACGCTAAAAAAAGTACTATTGGTGTGTGATCCCGCGGGAAAGAGGGGGTCTCGCAGAAGGTTTGACCCTTCTCTATGAATCGCCATCATCGTCACGATTCTTCCCATTCCACGCCGCCTCACACGCGGTCTCGCAAACGGAGACTGGCGTGCCGATACAACGTCCAAAGCCAAGCTAAGGCTGCACGACATACACTCTCAAACTCCCGTAACCGCAAAACCCCTGAAACACCCCCGCCCCCCATCTCCAGCAACGCAAAAACTACGAGGCCGTGACAAAAACCCCAATAGATTCACCTAAAATGTCCGTGCGGGCAAGACTCTTCTCGCACAATGCAGCACCACAAGCTTCACAAATCCCTGTGGGAGGTCATCTAGACGCGCGCAAGAAGCCCCCCTCACCGCCCACATTCACCAAAAACCGACAAAATTTCAATCGTCCACGTCGATGGCGTCCACGTCTATGACACCGTTGTCTCCCACGCGGGTGAATTCCTGCTGTGCCCCCGTCTCGTCCCGCACGTAGCCCGACCCCAAAGCTTCAAACTTGCCGGCTTGCGCCATCAGCATTGTTCCGCAGCTGTGCAAGACACGGAATAAGTCGGCAAGGAGTAGAGGTTAGCCCTTGACAACTGCACCCGCGTTTTAGGGGATAACATACTTGGAAATAGAGTGGTCCTTTATGTTCCCCAGTCTTCGGCTGGAGTGGTCATTTGGTAGCAGTAGTAAAACGGTTAGATGTGCATGCCGCCTACTGCAAGTGTCACTGCCCCACGAGAAATAAACAGGTTGTCGCCTAAACTGCAACCCTACACTGTAATAACCATCCAATCGTCCAAGATCGTTCGGACTTGAAATCTTAAAACCTTGGCGTCACGAGCGCGAGGAAGTTGCCCCCAAGCACCGCAGGGTTATGACGCGCCGACCTGCACGAGTGCAGTAAAACACAGATTATATGTGGTGTTACCACGGGATATCGATGAGCCCCATACGAAGTCTACGATTCTTGGGTCTAAACAGACCAACTAAACGCGTCTGCGGAAACGAAAAGACACATATTATGGATCCGAACTTGGTCACAGAAACCAAGATGACCGCGGGTTCGGCCCCAGCACTAATTTGAGTCGGTAACGCGTACGTATGCACCCCGGACTGACAAAACGTTGCCAAGCATTGGTGAAGCTTTTCTTTATCAACCGCGCTATCGAAACTCCCCGAAAATCACTCTTCGTGTGCAGACAGATGCAAACTGAACACGTTCATACATCACTGCAAAAAAATGACCCAACACTAATTCCACGTAGTTTGTCCCCAAAAACGTGTGTGCAGGCCTAAAAGGGGGTAAGCTGTGAGGTTACAGCAGACGATACTCCCTATGTAAATATTTACTAATCTTCCACACGTCGGACAAATCACGATCTAGATCATCTAGACCCTAACCTGTCAATACGAGGTGTTGTACAGGATCTGTACAGTACAGATCTAACCCAGGAAACGTGCCCTAGATCATGCAGAATATACAGGCCCACCCGGCAACATGAGCTAGATGCTACGGATTAGGAATCTATCTGCCCTGAAATGTATAGATCATGAAGTGGAAATCCAGGATCTGTCCGAGGTGTGGAATCTTCTGAGCTTGTTTACCTTGGACACTGGTTCTCCTTGTTCTTGAGGCCCTGCAGCTGCACGCCGCAAACGGGGCACGGAGCGTCGGTGATATTAATCTTGTTGTAAAGGTTAATCCCCAGGGAGAACAACAGCGGCCCAACTGTGACGACCTGTGCACGAGAAAAAATTAGAAGGCAGTGGAGGTTCTGGGTCATGCACTGATATATCTGGTACCGGGTACTGGAGGACATGGTCGTTTGGTTACAACAGTTTAGGGAAAGGGAAGGAATCACGTACAATATGTATACTCGTTCTCACGCATATAACTGTGCCCTGATCTGAAGTCCAGTGGATTTCACAAGTATAAAACGACCCCTAGGGCACGTTTGAGAAAAACACAAACATCGTAAACGTTTTTATTTTAGGAAAAACTGTTTAGCACTCGTATATACATACTCGTAGGGCAACGAAAGCTCCACGTACGTACCGTACTCGAAGCTTTGCCAGTTTGCATGTATCAAACGAGGCATACTTCGGTATTGTACGATACTGCTGACTGCTGTTGTACCCTCTTTACCACTATATACCCCAACCGGACCCCCCGCCTCGTTGTACCGGCGGGTGGTGATTATTATCGTTGCACAAGAAGGCTACGTATTTAACGGCGAAGCCTGTTGCGCTCTCTCTATCACGACCCCCACCGGTTGTTGTACCAGCGGAAGGTGATTTATTATCGTTGCTCAATGTGACGGACAGAGTGTACGTACCTATCGTAGATCTCGAGACACGCATGAATGGATGGATCCGTCAGGCACGAAAGAGCCTGCCGGTCTAGATTTCAGGTCAAGCGGTCCCCCGTCCTTGACAGGGTTGACCGGTCCTCGGGTTAATCTAGCCGGATGTTCCTCCGTAATCTGCCCGATCGGGTAAGATCGTGGTCATGGCTCGATCCCCCACGGTGTCATAATAAATAGTCGTCGAAAGCTCTCCTTGCTTAAATCTAAACAAGAGAAGTGCTCGGCCTCACGTTGGCCGTAACAACGGCTGCCCGGGACCAACGTTCCGCGACCTCTCCAGGACGACATGTCCGCGACCTTACAAGCTCTCGGTCTAGTCTAGGTCTTACTACAAGGAGGCTACATATAATGACACAGCAACACAGGTAGCAGCAGCAGCAGCAGTTGCCGATGTTGATCATAGAAAACACCCCGTGGCTCTCATGAAAGATCGAGCAATGACCGTAGATTTGACAAGCCGAAACAACAGCGAGCAAGGGCATGGCACGTGCTTGTAGGTTGTAGGGCGCCGTATACGACGGTGTTTTAATATAACACCCCCCCTCAGGACACAATTTCAATGCCGGTTTTCTCGACGACCGGTAGAGTTTAAACGCCGAGCGACGCGTCTATGGGAATATCTCGACGAGATATTTCGAAAGCCTAAGCCAATTTCGCTGTTTGTGAGGATATCGGCATCGAAATTCCATCCGAGGGTGTGTGTGTATACACGGTCGTATTATACGAAGTATACGAAGTACCAGGTACACGGTAAAGGTGCCACTTGGCTCTCAAATCTGCAAGCCCCGTGGCAGCCGCTGGCGTTAGTGTCCCTGTGGAGAGGTACAGGACGAGTTCAAGCCGACCACAGGAAATAGCAACTTCGGGAGCGGAGCGACACGGAGCTCGAGGGCAGCCTCGCAGCTCAACTACTGTTGTTGTGTACTGCAGCAGGTCAGTACTGCTACGGCTAGTACCGGGTCGTGGACTTGAGCTCTCATGAGGCAGGCTGTACGAGGTACGAGCTGAACCAGTAGTCTACGTAGAGATTCGCGTTTGAAGTTCGCATGAAGCAAAAGCACAGCAGAGCAGCAGTAAAAACAAAACCTCTCACCAGAAAAAGAGTGTTGAAAGCCCCGAAAACGACCCCGGGCGCGAAGATCACAAGCATCGCGAACCCAATCGTCACCAGCGTTCCCGAGCTGAGTCCAAACGGTGTTTTCGGCCCCCGGCCACCCCCACCCCCTCCAAAAGCCATTGAAGTCCTTGTGGCATGACCGCGTGGCCTGCTGCGTCGAAAACCAACGAGTGCGCTCGCCTCCTTCGCGGCTTTGTACCTCAAGGTTGAGCGCGGGTGGAACGGGTTTTTACGTACGGATCCGTGACTGCTTCTCTGCGGTGACCACCCTCGAGGTGTCGAGGTGATCACTGTCGGCGGCGCTACGAAGAACGCGGTGGCTGATGACGGGATGGTCGACGCGCAAGCGGCTGTCGTGGCGCAGATTGTGATCGCGCTGCGTTTCCGCATTTTAAGCGCCTTGCTTTGCTCGTCTCACCCGGTTTCTTCTTGTACCACCGGGAAGCTATTGATCACGGTGGGGATTGTACTGCTGGTGCGGTCTGTGGGGAGAGAGACTGGGGCTCTGCGTCAACCGTGCGCACTCAGAAGCTCTACCAAAAGTATCATGTTGTTCACCCTGTTCAAGGAGTTCCATAAACACAGAAGGCTTTTACTTACGTGGGAAATGAGCAGAATCGACCCCGACAGCATTGCACATCGTGCGCACAGCGTATTCAGTGCATATGGTTGTGAACCCACCAGTTCGCCAACACTACTGAGCTTCTGGTGTGAGAACCGTGATGGCGTCGATGCAACGTGCAACCTCCATCATAGCTGCGCGTGTACCCACGTTGGCAGCCTGTGTATGTCTAGCTTCTACCGTTACACTTCCGCCTTCCCGTTGCTCCAGCGAACCCGACCGTCGTGCCAGCGTGCGGAGGAAGAGGGAGAGAGACGAACGTAGGAACCCGTGCGAAGAGTTCAACTCGCTCAAGTGGAGAATGAGCTACGCCAGCCGCAAGTGAGAAGTTGACAGCGTTTGTTTCGTCTTTCGTGCCTTCTTTTTTACGGATTTCTCTTGACTTGCACCTTTGCGCTGACTCTACACTCTCCGCTTCGTGCCAGTACAACAAGTAGTATCATACCAGGTACAGTAGTACCAGGTACCTGGTACCAGGTATACGACAACATGTTTAGCTAAACATGTTGCAGGACACCTGTGTTGCTTTGCTAACCAAACGAAAAAAAATGTTTGAACAAACTCGTAATGCAAATATTATTGAAAACGGGGTTTGGTGACAAGGCCTCGTGAAGCACCCTCATCATTCAGCCTGCATTCTCCCTACTGAGGCATCGGGGCACCACATCACGCAGAACCAAACCAAAGATAGTCTTGCTGTAGCCTACGCCGAAGCTAGATTGGCGATAGGGCTCCTAGTGTTTGAAAAATCCGGGCCGCGGCGGCAGCAATCGAATTCACAGCTTCGGTCGTGAGGTAGTTCCGCTGACTGATTAGGCTATTTTCACGGCCGAGGTCGCGGTGGTAGACCTTCACGAAATTGCCCAGAACTCCGCCTGTATGCCCACACATGGCCAAGGAACGTTTTGCTGGGTGGTGAAATTAGGGATCGACACTACAGCTCCCGCAATCGGTCTGAAGTGATCTGCCCCAAAATCGTA
>JAYJME010000160.1:0-32857 GCA_036873775.1 Costaria costata | reverse complement strand
TAATGTCGCATTGACGGCCTCTGTTTGTCTATGACATCCTCGACCGTTTCGGTTATGCGCGGAGCCGTAGGCGGGCGTTTGCCCGCCGCGGCGAAGCCCCCTTGTGCGGAGTATATGATCACCAACAAATTTACGGTTCCGGTACGGATAGGCAGTCACATACCAGCGGACAATATCAAAACTATTAATCCACCGGTTACGAACAGGATCACGGTTACGAACTACCGGTACTCTATGTACATTAGTGCTTCTATTAATATGGTTTACACCCAATCGCTGCAAGTATAAATACCAAACAGCGCAAGCACCTTGAGTCTCTTCATGACGGGGTTGTGTGGGAAAGCATGGCTGGCGTCGTCTACAGGTAGGTGTTATAGCAGGCTATGCCTCCAGTGGCCGCGAAATCGATACAAAAACGACAGTGTCCACCGGGCTTGGTTTTACACCATCACCGCAACATAAAAGCTGGCGATCTCTATATAAACTGGTCATCTCTAAATATAGCCAACGCATTGAGTAGCGTGGTGCTTTTCGTGCAAGTTGTTTATCCCGACCGAGAGACAGTATACCTCGTGCAGATGAGAGTCTGCGCAGACTTTTTATCCACCACTGAGTCGCGGGAAATGGTGCGTGTGACGGTTTGGTGGCAGCAACCACGGCACCTTACAGAACGGCGGTCAACGCGGTCATGAATATGGCAAGTAGATAACGCCAATGCAAAGCAAGTGTATCTTGGTCCAGAATCTACCGAAGCATGTGCGAAAAAAAACAGCACGACATCGCCTCCGAATTGACGCATCCCGCCCAAGAGATAGATGGCGCCCACAGGGAAAACATGAAAAAACGGCAAGCTGTTAAAACGGTCCAGTTAGACGACGTCGCCCAGTCTCCGGCTCGTCTCTATTTACTATTTGAGACAATGCCCGTGATGATGCTCACGAAAACCCCGACTAAATACGTGGATGTAACGGTCGTCCCCTTTACCGTACAACCAGCACATCCATCCCCGTTTGCCATGCTGAACTGTCAAAGCTAACCTTAACCAATTTGGGTCAAGTAAGCGTCTTGGGTCAAGGTTGATAGCGCCTGGGGCAAGCTTGTTCACGTTGACGCGATGCCAGTCCACAACGAATCGGCCGCAGGGCAGAGTCATGCCATGTCCATTAGGTCAGCGACTATGACCTGGGAACAGGATAACATGAACCAATCAATGAAACAGTGTCAGTCAATGTACCTCGTATGTCACAAATACAGCCACAAGCGTCCATCGTACAGTATTCTGAGTTGCTCGTAAGAGCGGCAAGTACTATACCGCCGAAGCATGCCCCTCGTGCTTCATTCAGTACGTGCCTTTAGAACCGGCAACATCAGAATGCGTTGTTTACATACGAAGCATGGACCCCGGTGGCCTTCGGCATTGGAAAGTGGTAAGCATGTTGTCTGCGACTTCAAACCGAGTGGCGCACGAGTAAGTACCAGGTTGACGGAGGTCGGCGAAAGGTGCTGAACCCGGCACGAAAACTACCCGCGGCTCAGGCTGCAAGTGTTGAGAGCAGTGATGCGAGGATAACCACGAAGACAACAGAAAAATGGATTAAACTTACCTCCACGTGTTCCCGGCAGCCGGCTGATGACGCCAATTCCTCAACCTCGTTAGCATGAAGGATACGCTGCCTGTCACTCCCGCCACCATCTTCGTCGCCAAGAAAGCGAGTCGGTACACTAGGTACGGCCGCGAATAGCCACATTGACGCCTTGAAGTATGACGTCATGCAAACCCACCAAGGGTCCGCTGAGAATTCCACAATTCCGTTGGCTGCGTATTGAGGCAGGGCGTTCGCTAACGCTTGAACGAAGCTGAAGACAGTAAGCGTGCATAGACCACGCGCCTGATCAACCGCGTCTTGCACGGTGCGCCGCTGGTCTCCCGTCCTGGCCGATTGTCGCTTTTTGCGTTCATCTGCAGGTCGATGGATGGGAAACGCGCGTGATGTGTCCGCCTTTGTGAGATCAATTGTGTAGAAAAACAATGTACTCACGCTGAGGACGGATGACACATACACGGAAAACAAAACGGTGCCTGCAATAACATAAACCCGACCGAATCTGCCCTTCACGACCACATATTTTTCATGGAGAATTGGTATCAGACGATCACGGAGGTTTCTCGCAAGTCAGCCAATGGTTGACATGGCAACAACAAATGCAACATATTTCATTAAACATGTGTGGGCTGTTCGAATCGAGCTGTGCACGTGACTTCAGAACTTTTCAAAAATAATCTCACACTAAATTTCAAGTAGTATAGAACTGGTACGACTGTTAAGAGAGCAGTCCCGTTTGGGGGACGTATTACTGGAATTAGAGTCAGATACCTGGTAAAGGTTTCTGAAGTATGTACACTGCAGTACTAAAAGGGTTAAGTCGTGGGAGACTTCCACGGTCGATGTACAGTCGACAAAATATACGATGCCCACCTTCAGGATCGGTTGACGATGGGCCATATGTGTCCTCGTGGGGAGGACTCTTGCTGGCTTGAGTGTCATCCTGTCGAGTGGAGTCAAGCGCTTCCTCCTCTTCGCTCTCTTGGAGTGACCGCAAAGAGTACGTCACTCGATCCGTGTACAAGCTAATCGCTCTGCTCATGACCTAGGTTAGGGTTTCAGGGGCAGTAACACATGGAGGGTGTTGGAAACAAGCAGATGGCAGCATCGCATCTCCTTCGCGTCCACATACACCGAGACGACGTACCTTCGCTCCATCTGGATGCAGCCTGCCTGCTCTTAACGAATCGTTCACAGCTCGAAAAACGTGCGTCAATTGACGCTGCAAAAGCCAAGGAATGCCATATAACGGTAGTCTATACATCCAGCGGCTGTCAAAACTAGCTTGGGTGACTCAAGCGCTCGTTTGGAGAATGTCGATGGGAGAGCGTTGCATCATTCGCACCTCCCACAAAAAGGGGCTGAGGGCGATGGCGTTGTTGTTGTCCTCCCTGAAGACGTAGTGGACCACTGAGGTAGGACTGAGCACTCCGATTTCCAGCATATATTTGCAAACCAAGCAGAACCACTGAGGAGAATGCTCCCATAGCTGCGCAACGCCATCCAGCATTGCGATCTATATTAACATATGAGTAAGACAAAAACGCGGGCCAGGGGCAAGTTAAGTTTCGTTGGAAACGAGCGGCAGCCGTAAGAGCACATGCGAAGTCAAGGAGATGTCCCCCGACGTAAAGAGACGCCACAGCAGATGTAGCCCACAACAGCGTGCCAGGTACGTGCACAAACTGAATGTAATGGCGTTAGTCCCAACATGGGTCAAGGGCACAATGCTGTCGGCATGCCTCACGCGACTCACCTGGTTAGCTTCTCCCAGCTCTTCGTCCCGGCGCAGAGCCTGCAGGTACTCACGGTACCTTTCAGGGGCACGTACGAACAAGGGGAGTTCAAGATGCCGCGGCGTGGTTCATGGCTTCACACTCAACACTCGTGGGGCTCGGAAATGCATCTGATGGCAGCGCATCTCGCGAAGAGTAATCCGCACAAAACGGAGACAAAAAAACTGAAAGCGCAGCCACACACCTATCGAGGTAGACGAAGGTGTGAGTTGGAGATGCCTGCCCACCCTTGAGAAGAATCTGAATGAGCATGTTTGACCGCCAGCAAGGGTCAATGGCCGCCGCTGTTGTGCCCTCGCCGCCGCCTTGTGCGTCATCCAGTATGTGGTCTCCGTCCAGCCATGCCTGGAGATCCTCGGTGTCTTCTCGAGCTTCGACCCTGCTTGACATGTCGGCTAAAGGGAACACCGAATGTTGCCGCGCGTATCACACGTACGAAGCAAAGCAACGCGATTGTCAAAAGCTTGCGTCGAATCGTCGAATGATGTCCATAGATTAGCCGCTTTCTGTTGGCGGGGTGCGCTTTTGTACTCACCAACTTTGATATTACTAGAAATTTCAACACTGGACGTTGGCGTCTGTACTCTCAAGATATTACCAGATAGTAGTAGCACTGGACATTGCAGACGCGTACTGCAGTTATTGCTCGGTTGGGAGAGCGCGTTAACGAGCCGTATTCAGCATTCAGGCACGCATGTAAAGGTTGAACGAGACGTGGTACTCGCCGATTGAACACGACGAATTGTGTGTCAATTTCACCTGCGATGCGCTGCAGGCTCGCGGGTATCCCAGCGGCCCCATCCAAGTAGGGGCATACAGGCGTCGGGTCCAGCGGCAGCAGTGGCCAAAGGGCCTCGGGCAGCGTCTTCTTTATTCTGTCGCGAATCGAGTCAAGAGACAATAATATTACACAACCACGCGAAAGCTTCGCCTTCGCCTTTCGTAAGAGATCGCAGCCTATACGAATAGATACAGTATAAAGTTGGCGTTTGCGCGTGCAATAACTATGTCATGCTTAGGATGTCAGCTGTTTCTTTCGGCGTTTCCCGATCCCCTGACAACCGTCTACCCCGCGGGATGCAGAACTCACAAGGTAAACCAGATACATAATACAGCAAGCAAGCGTGATTATGTATATGTCCCTCGCCGCCAGTCATCCAGACTCACTGCAACTAATTATTTGTTTCGACCTTGCGCAACCTCTCTCGGGCAACTCTGCGCGTCACCTGCCCCCTGCACGCCCATGGGGTCGTCTAGTGCAGTGCTATTGCAACGCAGTCAACGACAAACAGATATCCGAAGTATTAATAGGTGCACACCATAGTGCAATCAGAGATACATTCGACGCGCAGAAGGCGGCATTGTACCGTGGTCTCTGGCCTTACCGGTCGGTGTAGCTGAGCTTCACCAATGCCGCAAGAACATTGGACACAAAGAGCCTCTGAGCATTGTCGGGCGGAAGCTCAACCACATTGCACCAGTGCTTCCAGAATGGCCACTTGTACTCAGTGTTTTTCAGATGGTCTGCAAACCTGGGAGCCGCGTATGGAGAGGGCTGGCTGTAAGGTTAAGGTTACTATTAATATAAATATGGACATGTTACTATGCAAACACTACCTGGCAAACACTAGCAGCCGAGGGCTTTGAATCGGAGCGAACGTTCGATTGAATTTAAATCGGTTTCGGCAAAGCCGAGTAATCGAGTATAAATTAAACAAATCGGCTAGCTTCAATTTTGAGTGAAATCGAACGGGCGAGGCGAGAGCCCGAATCACCCCCTCCCCGCGGCTGGTGAGGGGGCCAGTACAGCCGCAAAAAAACGTCATGAATTAACCGCAAAACAAACGCAACTCTTGCGCGATTCCGATGTGGACTGAATCGAATGATTGAATCGGATGAATCGGCTTTAATTCACAATCGCAAAAAATATGGCTACACTCTGCTTCAGCCACATGCTACCCTAATAACTAGGAACAGGACAATTGTGCCGGGTGGAGATCTGACGTGCTTGAACAATGTAACGGGCAAAAAGCTCTGTATCCAAGCAAGCCATCGATCGATACCCTCTACCTTGATCACTCACCATGCTCCGAAGCGGGAAGTGGCCGTTAAGTCCATGCGCTCCAGTTCATCGAACAGTCGTCCAGTGCAGTACGATACCGCCGCAGGAGCCTGGGGAGCGTTGGGGTTCAGAAACGGATGCCAAGCGGATGAACACACGAACGTTCACGGATAATTCGCATCCATCGTTGAAAGACTTTCGTACAAGCGGTACAGGCAAGGAACAAATACCTGGTACACATCGAGTACCGTACGTAAGCCGCCTGTTTCCAACAACAGAAAACGGTGGGCAGGCGAATGCTAGCCATGGTACTGCGTAATACGTACCTCCTTCGGGACGATGCGGCACAGCTCCAAGATGGTGCGGTGACATGAGATGGCCAAGTGCTCCACCGGAGGTACCTGGAGAAAATTGGATTTGAGGAAAGGGACATGGCACGCAAGACAGTTGAAAAAAGTTGGCCGACATCCCGAAAGACAAACACCGCTTTACACAACTTCAACAGGCAAAGGTCATTCACAGCGCCTTCAAATGCCCGGTCGCATAGAGTCGAGTCCGACGATCGACGGTCAAGTCAGAGCACGACAAAGGCGGCGCTTAGTATGTACCTGGTACCGGGTACCGGCTATCTGGTGCGAGGCAGCTGAGTAGCGCATCTGTCCTCCGAGGAACTACGGCGGTGGCGCCCGAACCGTAGTCCAAGTATCAAGGATCGAAGCAACGTCCGGGCGCCAATATTGCAATACGTATAAACTTCAAACAGGCACACAGGTATACATTTTCTAACCTGCTCCGCCAAAAAAAGGCTCACACCCGTAAGACATCATTATTTGCCTACGCAACACGCTAAACGACGGCTAAACAAACCCGCGGGTATTTCTTTTTTGTGTTTACGGTTTCAGGTGTGAGTGCGCCTGAGCGACTGCAAGCCATGGCCACGGTGCTTGGGCGGCAAGGAATTGCACCTCAAGCGACACGAAGTACTGATAAACGTCGCAATGGCTTTGTACATACACGACGAGACGAAACAGAGCCGATGCTCCTGAGAGAGTGCTGTACTGTACTGTAGTACTGCACTGTACTGTACGGGGTGCTTACCTGCAGCATCGTCAGAAACAGCACCTCTGTTATGAGATACGCTGGCTGGCATTCGGCAGGGGCGAAATCACGAATGCTGAACAGCTGGTCCACCAGCATCGTCCACTTGCCAACCTTTGATAGATTGACAGCAAGAGTTCGATTAGGGTCGGACAAATGTTGGCTTGCACGTCGGCGGCATGTGGAAGTGGGCAAGATACATCAATCCTTCGGTTCCAATGCAGTAACCGGATAGGAGGGGCCACTATCAAATGATTCACGGCGTCCGAGCGGGCAGGAAGCGTGGTGTGTGTGAGATATCGAGCAATCTTGGCGGGGGCATTCGCAAAGCCGAACTTCGTCGGCAAACTGACAGCGAGATGCTTCAATTATCACTATATAAATTATACGTTTTATAATCCACGTACGCAATCAGTACGGTCGATCACCACTCTAGTGTCAAGTGTAAATTGTTCGCTATATGTTTTCCTACACATGCCTTCAGCGATCAACCACGTGCATTCCGACCCTCATTCAAAATTGTCTACGAGAGTTAGCGAGAGCTCTTTGGGGCCGTTTTTCCCGCTCTCCTCGACCAACGTGATGTATCTCTGTTTTTCGACGTCGCTATATGTATGATACGATTTGGCAATGATACAGCAATCTGATTCGCCACGTCTCGCACCGCTGACACTCCGTTTAATACATTAATTTTGATGTTAAACTTCACCAAGGCTTTTCTCGCAGCAGAAGTTGCGTATTGCAAGAGGACTAATTGATTAATTGATTAATTCGAGACGCCTCTACTCCTACCTACCGTATAACAACACAGCATCTCAATTCACAATTTGCATTTTTCTGAAGATAGACTGTAATATAGGGGGGGCGGTGAAATTCAATGAATTTACACAAGAAAAAGAACGAACTTTTTTTTTTTCAAGTAATAATTCAAGACATTTCTTGTTCGAGGGAGACGATATAAGTAGATCGCCTGTCTGTCGTACAGGACTGCAATACTCTCAGTACCCGCGCGAAAAACAAACAATTCGTACTCGGTGTATGAAGTATGCTGGCTTTTCTGCCGCGTGAACATTTATTTGCGGTCGTTCATGGTTTTGAACAAAATATACTCCGGAATGAGCTCGCACGCTCTCAACTTAAACGTTGTTGGAATGCATACGCGCTGCAGTCAGGCAGAAGTTGGCGAACATAATTTATGTGAACCCTTCCTCGCATTGATAAGTGGGCGCACGCCTTGTGGGTATGCCAAATTGAATGACGCCATCTTTATCCTGCCGAAAAAAACGGGACAACTACAAAATAAATGTAAAACTTGATGCAGCGGTATGAGCGGAGGGGGGGAAGCACTGACCTTTGTGCCAT
Source organism: Costaria costata (assembly GCA_036873775.1). Lineage (NCBI taxonomy): Eukaryota > Phaeophyceae > Laminariales > Agaraceae > Costaria > Costaria costata. The sequence goes on along the minus strand of JAYJME010000160.1, from coordinate 24,935 downwards.
CGGCGCGACACACTGGTTGGAAGCACGCCAGGACATCCTTGCAATACTCCACCAGAACAACACGCTGCAATGCACACATGATGGAGACAGATGTAACGGACACACAGAAAATCGCGACATCAAGAAGGCATGAATCAACGATTTCGAGCGAGGGAGTGCAAGCAATGCAAAGTCGTCACGGAGTATACACCGCACCACTTTCCCGCAGATCCGATTCAGAGGTCAAACAATCAACATTGCATCTCCCAGGGAAAGGATGGCCTCCAGGCAGGAAAAAACCGCAAGCTACACCGGGGTCGTCCCTAGCCCTCAGCTCGCACAACAAACCTCTTTCTTCGGAAGCAATTTAGGACAGCATGAGGCTGGCCCATCGCCATCGTCCTCGTCGAAGAGATCCCGCTCTCCCATGATACCCAGGGCGTAGCTCCAATCCGTGCGATCTGCGGGGCTGGTGGATACATGCACGGCAAATAGCACCTGGAAGTAAAGCTACCGTCTGCGGAGGAAAACATTAAACGCGATCAGGTCACAAACTGAAAGCCAGTCCTGCAGGCAAAGCGTTGCCTGCGATCATACAGTGCATACTAGGTACCCAAAATCGGATGTGCTTTCGCACCTTTTAGTACCACCATCCACGCCTGACAAGGTAGCAATCTCGCACGGACCCAAGCTTGAAAGCTCGACCGGTATAGTATCGGCAGCGACGAAGTCCTCAGGCAGCGAGAGACTGCTCAGGTTGGACAGTCTGGGCTCCACAATAGTTGCCTTCCACAGTCGGGGAATGGCCTTGGGAAGGTCGTCTTCATTCCAGCCACTATCGTGCAGAGCACTCACGACGTCCCACAGGATGGCCAAGCTATCCTCCACCGGCTGTCCACTCTGGGTGGTCTGTCGGTCCTGCCCCTCGCCGGCAGCGTTGTCGTCCTGCCGGGGGGAGGCGATTTCCGGCAGTGGCACGAACGAGCAGTGTACAAAACCAAGTGAGCAACTTGCAGAAACACTTGACAGCTAGACACCAAGGATATGTTGATTGTTCTTTGTCCATCCTTAAATCCCGTGGCTTTCATTCTTGCCCTTGAATCATTACACAGCAGAGTTCCCGGGTCTCATAGCAGGAGTCCCATCTCCTTCCTTTGTACGGTATAAACGTAGCAGCTACTACTACTAGCGTTGGTTCGTGATGGGGTCAGCACTCCTTCGCTCTTCGACTCAAGTCTGAGAGTGCCCGCGTATGGCTATCTACGATTTATGCTTTCCGCAGCAGTGCCATAAGAAAAAAAGCATGCTTCATATAGCCGGGAATGGAACTCAGAAGGTACCGCGTGATGGGTTACAACACACAAGGCTACCGATATTAGAATATCACTAGCGCGGAAGACACGGAGAGCAAATCACAAAACGACCAACCTGATTACCTTAAAAAAATCCCGCTCAAAACACACACCTTGTCTTCTTCGTCCAGCTCGTCTTCCGGTGTCACAAAAATTGCTCTTAGGCCCTCGAGCCGGAAGGGTGCCTTGCGCCCGGCCATAAAAGTGCGGATGTGGTCCATGAGGTTGCTAAAACCTCCTACCCATGCCTGGGTTAGGGGTAAACAGCCAACACAGGGTGGGAACCACCGCGGTTAAAAATCGACACGGCGAGTACACATCGGATTGCTCGTTTGGGCTGAAAGTGACAATGTTTGTACGGCGAATACTGGTAGTTGATATCCCGGTGATTCGGTTGGACAAATTATATATGCTACAAGGCTGCATGATGTGTCAACACGACGCACTAACTACAGGTATGTCGACGCGAGCGAAGGATACAGCAGTAGCAGTAGCAGTACCAGTAGCAGCAATAGTAACGTAACAGAAACAGTACCAGTAACAGCTTTTGGCCTCACCTTCGAGAGAGTGGGTCCGACGCGCAACACCCCTGAAAGCACCATGTGGGCCATCATGTCGCGGCATGGTTGCTGCACATGACGGAATTCCGTCGTCACATAACTCGAGCATAGAATCGTGAGCATGTCCCCGTATTCCTGCGCTTGCACCAGTCCGCAGTTGAGAAGCTCTCCCAAGAAGCGAAGAAGCAACTTCGCCCTAAGGAACCCACCCTGCGCGTTGAAAGCATTGACGAACATCTATTAATAATAAGATTTTACGAGCATACCTTGTACCTGGCATGATACTGCAGAGCACCTACATGCCAAATGCCGAGAGAGTGCCTATCCCTTTTCTTCGGAAATGTTGCATGCCACAGAGAATTGCATACCGGTATAGAGTACTGCGGCTGGATGGTCTGACTTTTACGTGACCATGCCGCAAGGGATGAAACGAAGGCACTTTAAGAGCACACACCTCACGTAACGCCTTCGCAAAGGCGTGGCAGCAGCCGTCAACCACCATACGACCGAATGAGGGCCCTTCATCCCGAGGCTCAATCGTCTCGTCCGTGGCCATTGCCGTTGCGGAGCTGTCATCCTCATCCCGCCCATCACGCCCATCCCGTCCCTGACTACCAGACCTCTTGGTTGTCTTTGCCGAAGCCACGCACAACGCCGTCGACAGTGCATAGACCTGCACACAGAGTACACACGCAAACAAGTATTGGCCCAACAGGAGCAGCAAGATTGCACGTCCGCTGCTACTTCGTGTGCCAATGCACTCAGCAAAACCGCAGGAAGGCTTTTGGGTTGAGGTGCGTACTCCGGAGGGATCAGCATGTGACGCAGACGATGGTCAATGCCACACGGTCTTGACCTTCCCCGTATTTACCAGAGAGGGAGTGGTACTCAAATATGAAGCATATCTAGATACGTTGACACGATAGTCCACGGAGGGGGGGCAAGAAATATCTTACAGTATACCTGATACAAAACCCAGATGAAGGACTGCGTTGTCTCCGAGCACGTCCTGTAGACAAGGCTAACTCTCAAGTCCTTGCCTGTTAAATGTCCCCATTCTGTGCTGAGTAAGGTTGCTCTCTCATGTTTTGCGCTCCGCTACCTTCTACTCTCGCTCGGAAAAACTGCGCAAGCGCGAGATCCACTGTAATCATCGACATCATCACCGACAAGTCAACCCAGATCGTCGACATCATGCAGTACGAACCGCCTCCTTACCAAGGCAAACGAGAGACCCCTGCGTGTATTCAAGAAACCATGAAAGTATAAAGTAAATCAAATCCCACCATCTACAACTATTAATAATAAATACGCAAATGCAGTTTATAGTAACAGGCAGCTGTCAGTAGGCATCGGGCATGAGTACGTATCGAACTACAGTAAAGCTCACCGATGTGTGCATGCTCAACGATCCTGCTACTTCGACCAGCAACGCTGCTACGTCCTCCGTCTCGGAGCCGCCGTCCAGGTACCTCCGCGTTGTAAGGGTACGAGCCAACTCCACCGCTCGCTCTTCAGGTGGCTCTCCCGACCAGCCACTCCGAGGCGCTGCCGGCTGCGTAGCGTCACGGAAATTTGGAATTTGATAATGCGCTTGCGACGATATGAACCTGGTGGTGTTGGGCATGACGTTTTATGGTATCCTTCCTCTGTCTTCTGTAAGGGTAAAAGGTAAAAGGGTTGCTTCTACGTATGAAATCACCAGTTTCATAGGATAGAAAGCGTCGAAACGCCATACGTACCCGGTACAGGGTTATTAGAGGCTGTCGTGTGACCACGGACTAATGTATCGCGAAGAGCTAATGTGAGAACACTGTGCCGTGAGTGGATTGCAAATAACTAAAATAACTACCAGTACATACCAGCAACCAGGTGACAACACAGTGCAGCTGTCGCAAGGAACTCGCGCAGCAGGATATTCATAGCTGTCGTCAAGGTGTGTGCCTTACTGTCCTTGCTAGCGTTGCTGTCGTTGCTAGTGTTTCTACTGTTGCTATTAACAGTGTTGCTAGTCAGTACAACAAATACTAAAAGTCACTGAGAGGTTGATGGTGTTTCGACTAAACATTTGTATCCAAAATCCGACGATCGCGCCCCACCCCACCGGCCACCGTTGAACTGCACACCCCCCCGTCAATCAGTGAGCGGAGATCCCTAGCCGTCGTGTGGTACGGCGCACAGCTGCGCCGTTTTCGACCCGCTACACCTCCAAGGCTAACCTCCTCCGCTACGTAGCCTTGCTCTGAGCAAAGGTGGCATCGGCTCGATGATGAGATCGACGATGCACTTTGCCCGACAAAATAAACGGCGGTGCACGCGTCTCTTTCGGCCGCGTTCTCGTGTTGCCTTGCCTCTAAATGGGCGTCGGGTTGGGCAGGGCGAGTTGCGCACCTACCCGCTCTCGCCCACGGGACTCGCACCGGACTGTCGTTTTTTTTCAGCTGTTGCTGTTGCTGCTGTTGCTGCTGCTGGTGGTGCTGGTGCTGGCTACGGTACCGGTATGTTGTTGTGTAGCGTTGGTTTGTTGGTTTGTTGTGATGTGTTGGTTTGACGTGATTGGTCGAACAAAAAAGACGCCTCTCCTGGTTTATTTTCGTAGATTCCGGTCTATTCCGTTCGGCGTTCGTAGAATCCGGCCTCAGCCATCTCGAGAGGGGTCAAGAAAAAACGAAAAAACAACAGGCAAATATTCAAATGCTGGTGCTGTGCGCAATATGATGCCGGTATGTATTATCGACGAAGAGCTATTATATTTGCATGTTATTAATAGAGATAGGTCTCGGCAGGATGATGGATCTCCAAATGGGGTTCTGCGGGGTAGGTTTCACTCTAACAAAACCTTACACGCACCCTTTCCGGTGGAGCTCAAATGTTGACAAATACCAGTAAATACCGTCGGTAACACACGACATGATGCAAAAGGGATCCTGCAGAGGCTCACCCCAGAAAGCATTTGCTTGATTGCTCGGAGCCTGGCGATGCTAGGATCCTCGCGCCCTCCGCTGCTCCGCCGTCCACCACCGCCATTCCTGTCGCCCCCACCTTGCATTGAACCCACGGCACAGTTCGTGCAAGCAAGTAAAATCAATAAACCGAGCTGGGAGGAAGCTCGCTACTAAAGACATGAGAGAGAGATTGAGGTGCATCGAGACGATCGAGACGGCAGTGGCAGCAGTGGCCGTGGCGCAAGTATCACAGGTAGAGGTGCCGTTGCCACTTTAGTCGGATATACACTTTGTGGGGTAGGCAGGGCTCTATTCAAATTGAGCAACTCGACCAAAACGACACATCAGGATCAGTCATGCCCCACCTCCATAGCGATCGTGTCTATCTGAACCATTGCGGTGACCACTGCCTGAGTTTGAGCCTCTTGAGCGACCCGGACTCCGGCTCTTGTCAGGCCTGGGCGGTAAACACGAGGCAAGCGGAGCACAAAGGCGGCAATCGATTGATTGCTCAATACAATGGGATAAAGCAAGCTTGCATCACTGCAACACGCATACTACACTGAGGCTTCAGAAGAACTGACTGCAAAGATTGCTCACGTTCGGTCGGACATGGGCTCCTGTTCTGGAGTTCTGTTGCCTGCTCTATTTCGACCTCGTGTTCAATGAGGATGATTTTTGCCTAATTGCCTAAGAGGGTTTTCGTAGTTTTTCAAGAAGCTTTATTGCATCGGGAGCTGAAAGAACCCGACAAAATCGCACAATCGATGATAGGCCAACATGGCTGAAATCATATTTTAAAAAACACTGCCTGCCGTCCCTTCCCGTCCCTGCATGCAAAGACGCCAGCCGTAGTATGATATCGACCATCGACGAAGCTTGGGATGATTTAAAAAGCTCTGAGACCGCGAAGACACGAGCCCGTGCAACTCGTGTGAGTCAGATACTCAATGGATCCAGCGGGCAAGACTTAGTGAAGTCGCGATCCGTGCGAGGGAATCCCAGTGGTATCCAGCGTAAAGACCGCACGGAAGCTCTGTCTTCTGCTGACCTCGAACCGAAAGCCCTCGAATCTCCAGCTTCAGCCTTTAAAGAAGTTGATGGGGTGCGTCTACGCGAGCCTCTCGGTGAAGAGGTAGACGAGAGCATTACATTCACTGGTGGGTGCTGCATGATTCCAGGTACCTGGTATCAAAGAACGCAGGAAGCGGTATAACCGTATGATATGATACGAAAGATCGCGCAGGCGTCGTGGCGCATTTGTACAGAGATATTTGGATCTTCTCGCGCGCAGCGTATTAGACAGGTTCCAAAAGGAATCGGTGAGGTTGTCGAAGCTCAAAAAGGTAACACAGGTCTTGATAACTCAGCACTTGCCCTTTCGTCCACAATGTGTTTTTCGCAGGGAAACGTTCCGTGCATGACGTTGCCAGCGCATTGCTTGCGAGCTGGCAAAAGAATATAAATGGTGCAGCTGACTGTGATGTCGCCGTCAGAAAGGGCGCGCTGCAGAGGCTCAACCAGGATCTGCACGCGGTCGTCAAACAAGACCACGAATTGCCAGAGGACAAGAAATGTGCTCCGTCTGCCGACCTGCCGGAGAGTCCGATTTCCTTTCTGGAAGAATTGATGACACTTTTAATGGACGATTTGGCAAAGGTGGTGTTGAAGGGGGTGGCCGATCCAGCGGAAGCATGCCGGTGAGATATTCGTGGCAAAAATCAACGCCTCAGAACTGGCAGTCATGTGTACTACAGGTGTCGACAGAAACTATTGATATGAATTAAAAGGTTCTGCGGCTAACGCCGTCCGCTCAAATAAGCGAGTCCAAGACCTTGACAGCGATGACAGTGGCTGGTAGCTGATAGCGCCCAACGGAAGAGTTGTGTTTGTTGTAAGACGGTATTTGGAAAAAGCTCGAACAATCGCCTAACACCGCCATGTGCCCCAAGAAATTAACACACGATAAACACTCTGGCCATATATCATCTCTCTGCAGAATATCTCCGGCGCGGCCAGATGTCGTCAACCCACACAGTATTTTTTAAGTTTGAAGACCGTTTAATATTAAGACGATGACAGGCACCGCGTAACACACAAAATCCACACAGGAAGAGTTTAAATACTCTTTCATTCATGTACTGAAGTATGTCAGTTGCTGGCGTATGTATGTTGTGTCTGTCGTACCCAGTACGATGGCATGGCATTGCGTTGTGCATTACAGTACAATGCAGTATCTGTGTCGTAGTTTGTGACCACAGAGCGTGTATCTTCTATTATAGCATGAAGAATCAGCACGGACACTGAGTGTGCTGGATGTCGACGAGTAGAAGAACGGTTTAATATGAAGGACATACAACACACACACGAAGCGAACGCAAAGCCCAGATAACTTACTACTCTGTTAAACACAGAAGCTGCCGAAATACCGAAGCCCATTAGAATACTCAACGCATTAAAAGTACTACAAACCACTCCACCAGAAAATTTACCGAGGCCTATACTCCACAGACGGAAGGCGCTATTAATAGAATACCCCACTGCAGGGGATACTAAAGAATTCCCTGCACGGAATAGGAGACGAACGCAGATCGGAGGGCCCCGGTGTAGAGTATGTATGACGGGAAGATAAAACAGAAGCCGAAAAATACCGAAGCCCATTAGAATATTCAACGCATTAAAGGAAGCCGCAAAAGTACGTAGGGGACACTACCTAATTCCCTGTACGGAATAGGAGGTGAAAGCAGGTCGTAGGGCGTAGGGTCCCTATGTAGAGTATGTATTACGGAAAGACAAAACAGAACCGTGCTGCAAAGATGAAAGCAGGTCAGAGGGTCCCTATATAGAGTATGTACAACGGAAAGACAAAACAGAACCACGCTGCACGTATGGGCGCTGGCGCGAAGAGCTGTGAAGCTATCGACAGAGGGTCGGAACGCGCCGTCGTACGTAGCGTACTGAGCGCTGAGCGCTGCATTTATTTATTATTCATACACATTATAGCTAATAACTATACTTCAAACTTACCCACTGCAACGTCCCTTGTCATTACAACGCCCCTTGTCATTACGATGCGCAGGGAAGCCTCGATTCGGGCCGTCACACTTTTCGTGGAAAGTGTTCCCGACCTCACACCGCATCTAGCTTACCTCTTTCCTGTGCTGATGGCTCGCGGAGTACCAACGGGAAGCATGTACGACCCCGAATTGGAGCTCTTTGTTCATGACAACAAAGAGCATGAAGCATACAAACGGTGAGTTATATGGTTGAGCTGATTCCAGCAAATATAGTTGTGTTGTAGATAGACATTCGAAAAAGTCGTTGCCGAAAGTAGGAAAAATAGATCTCCAACCAAAACCTAGCCGACGAGCGTGGAGACTATTTTGTAAATGTGTTATTTGTCCAGAAGCGTTGGCCCTTTGCTAAACGCGACCGCCTCTCGAGAGGAACACGCCTTTCTGGAGCCACGACCGTCAGACATCGCCCGTCATTTTTATTGTATATATGATACCTGGTAGCTCGTACTGAACAGGCAACAATGGCTTGCTTTGGCGGGGAGATTGACCTCGTGCGTACGGTGTCTGTCAAACTCTGTGAGAGACACAACTGAGACAATGTACTGACGATTAATATAATACCGCGACTGCAGAGGGAAAGCGACAGAGCGTCAGGATCAGCATGTTCCATTGATGCACCACGTGGCAGAAGGCAGTGAAGAACTACGACTCTCTCTTTGTCGAATGGTCGGTGGAATGCTGGCTGGGCTGATGAGCAGGGGTACTGTTGGGGTACTTCGGCCCTACTTGGACGACACGATCCTGTTCCTGGTTTCTCAGTGCAAAGACCCTTACTCAACCGTGAAAGTGGAAGCTCTGGCCATCATCACCAAACTGGCTGTGCATCCACATCTGGAACAGGTCAGGGGTTGTGTTTGGTGGCAGTGATGAAGCCAGCATAGTTGCATCGCGAATGAAGGGAAACCTGACGATATTGTCCTACCTTGCCGATACGTACAGGGCATGAAATTCTACGCTGTGGGTCTGTCTCGAGCGATTCTGCCACATCTGAGGCACAGGTTAGTCTTTCTCTTCATTTTCTGCAGCTACAGCGTTAATCTGGGCTTTCACTCTCTTTGTAGTCGCTTTCGTTGTTGCCCCTTCATGAAAGATAAGAGGCTGAGCAACTTTTATTGTGCTCTCCGCTAAATATTAGTAGCTTGACGGTGTCGAGGCCTGTTATTTACATTCCCGCGCGGGCGTGCTACTATAACCCGTAGATGCTCTGTAGCGTTCCCAAGTCAGTACGGTACACGCGGCGGGCTTGGTGTGTGTCGTGGTCAAAGCGCGCAATGTATTCGCCGAATCCTGCTTTTAGTGATTGCAACAGCCCAAGAAGCGGTAGCGCTTTTTTCTGCCACGCGCAGGCATGCCAAGGTGCGGCTCGCTGCCATAGAAGCGCTTAGGACGACTGTGAAGGTCCCCGACCGTGCGAAAGTTAAAGGAGCTGGCACGTCTGCTATCGTCGACCTCGTGGGCTTTCGGGAAGACAACGTACTCCCGGTTGCAGCCTTCTATGGCCGAGGGGACACCACGGTCAACTATCTCGCTGAAGTGAGGCCTTACAAATTTCCATTAGACGTAAACTTATTGCCACAGTAAAGATTCCGAGAACGGGGATGTGTTGAAGTTCGCTCTACCTGTATCAAGGTATTAACCGGTTCATTACTTTCGAAGTTTTCGCAAAGCCGCAAAAATGATGACAGTTTCCTTCGACCTCATCGGCCGCGCGCAGTTGACAACAGATCGAAGCGTGTCGGTGCGGATGAAGACGACCGCAATGCTAGGCGACTGGCTCACTTCTCTCCCGGACAGGTGGGAAATACCGACACAAATGCACGCCGTCGGAGCACGAGTCCCCATATCAATAGCGATTATGACAGTTGTATGTAATGTATGATTCCCTTCCACCTGCATGTCATGCGTACAGGTACGACCACCACACAAGGCTTCTACCCTACGTGCTCAACGCAATAGCGGACGAGGCCAAGGTGAGTGGAGTGATATAGTCATATACCCCACGAGGTGCTTTGGGTTGGCTTCCTCTTCTTTTTCTTCCGCATTTCAAAGCGGGATACTTTCTTGATTGGCAACAGTGACAACAATCCTATCATATGCTGTCAGGTTGTCTCCGCGATTGCTGTTGACACATTGTCGAAATGTGGGGCTGAGTATGAGCGGGAGCATCAGGACGACGTCATCGAGCGACGGCAATTCGGAGTAGACGGAGACGTGCGCGCGAATCACAGCAAGCCTCTACCACCACCATTCTCGGGGCGACCAAGGATTGGTGCCCGCTTGTACGTCCGCAGCAACACCAGGCGATTTCTCTTGGTGAGCACACGATATCAAGCGTTCTCTACAACTTCAAGACAACGGCAATGGTGTCTGTAGCACCTATGGTTGGTTGCCCGCGGTGCCAAGGCTTCACGTGTTTCAACTTGGAGAGCGTGCATTGTGTACTTATGTTTTCCGCACCCGTTCGTGTTATCGCTACCCCGCAGCCACTTCTGGTCGAGATGTCCGACTGGATCAGTCGAACGAGGCTGCAGTCGGCATTGCTGTTCCGCACGCTGGTGGTTTATTGCGAGGAGCACCTGACTGTGGAGATCCACAAATTGATCCCGCATATTCAACGAGCTCTCCACTTGGCCAGCAGTGGGAAGGTGCGCCCCCTGGGAAAACCCTGCCCCATGTGTGCCATGAGAAAACACTATGACCATATTTTTGGCGCATTATCAAAAATATGTGCGCGTATTCACCACTCCGCAACATTCCTCCACCCGCGGGCATGTTTTACAGGACACTCTCCTTGAGAACGTACTCATGGAATGCTGTGAACTCATGGGACGCTACATTGTGCCGGACTCCTATCTACCGCACATGCTGTCGCGTATCAGTGAAGAGCCAGAAGTCAACCCCACCGGTAACAGGTACGCGCTACTTTCGATGCAGAGACAGTAGGCAACCGCTGGCGTTGCTCAAGGCTCCCATACTTGTGTTCTTCCGCAGATGCAGCTGCTTTCGTTTCGTGGTGGCACGAATCATCTTTACGCCTTTGACAATGGGTTTCTCTTCCTGACCAATTCGTACATAAATTGATCACCCACCAGGACGACTCTGTTGATAATCTTGTCGAAGCTGATGGAAGGTGCCGTCCCGAAGGTGCTCGTCCTACACACTCCGGAAATCGTCGACGCAGTCACTGGTAAGAAGACCAAGCTCGTGGGCCTTGCGCCCTCTGAGCAATACCTTTCACGCCCGAATAGAGTTCGGATGGAAACCATTGGTTATACAGTCATGGTACCAGGTCCCAGGTATACGATAGTACCTTGCAGAAAACTCGAACAATCGATAAAATCTCTAAGTGCATTTCACGACACTTGTACTGTTTGTACTGTAGTACCTCCCAGAAGTCTGGTCGATATCAGGCACCCTCCCAATATCCAGACAAACAAAAATGGCAAGGACATGCAAAATGCCGGCAGCATGGAACGGTAGCTACTGCTTGTAAATGGCGGGGAGGTGCAGTAGAACAGTAACCCCGCCGAGTGAACGTTTTGCATCCAATTTCAAACCTTGGCTGAAGCTCCTGGACAGATGCCAGCCATAATCGCTTTTCGGTTTGCCATCTGTGTTTTTCACCTCAGCACGGTACGAGGACATTGAAGAAGAGACTGCGCCGGTACGCAGCGCCAGCATGAAGGTTCTCTCAGTGATGGCGACCTCCATAAAATCCCAAGGACGCCTGGCCGTTGAAGGGGCCGCTTTCACAGGCACCGGCCGTCTCGCATCCCTCGAGCGTCCTATGCGATCCGCCGTTGCGTATATTCTGGCGTGCAGAGGCCTTGAGAAGTCGCCGTTCGAGATCGATGACTGCCTCAGCAACCTTGCGATGGCCTTTGATTTTGCCAACGCGGAAGCGCTGATTACCGCTTACGCCGGGAATCTGGTGGAGGACGCATGTAACGTGAGAAGAATTATACGACACAATTTATTCGAAGTAATATCACGGTATGAGCTGCAGATTGTATGGCCTGAGTTCTCGGCAATAAATGTTGTCATAGGAAAATGGAAGTTAATGGCGTTACGTTAAACTCTCTGTTGAAGGCAGTCTACGGGCGTTCGTCTATTAGAGCCACACTCACACCAAACCTCACCAAGACGACGTTCCCATCCCCAAAATTCGGCGCACACGTCGAGCAGGACTATCCGATTGGCCCTGTATGGAGTCGGACATGCTGTCCGCAACTGGTGCTTGAAACGATACTGGAGATGTGCCCACAGGCGCCAAGGACTTGTCCAGGGGCGTCGACGCGTTTACTCTGTTTGTGCGAGCAAGTCGTGAGCAAGCTCAGCAACTTTCCGGTGAGAACAGTATTTGCCTGTTGTGTTAATCACTATTCTGCTTACGTACTAGTAGTACTGGTAGGTTTTTGGGTCGATGTTTTATTTTGGCCTGATGCTTAGAACGAATGCGGTTCAATGCGCGGATCTCGACCGGCTTAACAAAACCACTGAGACCCCCCGGCAATCTAAAACAACGCCAGAATAAAAATAATAGTTCGTATTATATGTAGTACCTAGCGTTATGGCTCGGACCTGATGCTTGCGCTGAAAAAGGTCGGGTCAAAGTCAATTTATTTGTGTGTCGTGGGGCACTATCAAGTTGAAGTGCGTTCTGGGAGCAAAATGCCGGTTATTTTTCTATTATGTTCATAGTACCAGTATCGACAGTGCAACCAGATCTCGACCAACTTTGTTTTTAAAGGCTACGTTTGGAGTTCCCATACCTAGAGCTACTACAGTATCTCCAACGCCCCAGGTCGGTGCATTGCTGACCCCATTTCGCTTACCTGTTGTCTTGAACACAAACTACGATGCCGGTAAACAAACTACGATACCGTTAAAAACGAACAGGAATGCAACCAAGAGGCAGTGCTGATGGCGCTTGTAAGTCCCCTTGCTTTACGACTGGTTACTGTCTGGGAGTGTGTCGAAGACCCCGCGCATACGACAAAGAGCTCATACAACAACTTTATGGAGGAAAACTCCCGACAATTGCTGAACCTGGGCCTGGATGCTTGCTGGGGCAATACTCCCTCTCTACGCCGCTGCAGTTTGGAAATTATAGTGGCACTCACGGAGAACACTGCATGGCGAAAGTTTTTGTCCATTTGCCCCTCAAGAGCTAGAGCTGCCGCAACCATCATCATGGAGGCGGTGCTAAGACACCTCGAGTGTCCACAAATATCTTCCGAGGACAGTTGCAAGGCCTTGGCAGTTGTCTCGCTGATATTGCGCACTTTCGGATTTAAGAAGTGTGGCCAGCAAGCTTCCAGCCCTAGATTGAAGCCTTTCTCACGGAGGAAAAGCGAGACATCGAGTGTGTCGCTCCCAGACGGGGTCGATTGCTACGCCTTAGCCGCCGACGCCTACCCGTCAGTGGTTGGCAAGCTAGACAACAGTAGCGAGAACGTGCGACTTCTCGCGCTGGAGACGTTGGGGGAATTTCTGAATTTTGTGCAGCCAGACGGGGATGACAACCAGCGACCACGCTCTAAGGTGGCCGAAGAACCTGTCGGCGAAGAACTACTGGACAAGAACGTTACCCCTACCGCCATTCATGGTGCCAGGTTAGTGGTCTTCCCCGCGTTTTCAAACTGAGAGCGCTGCGGCGTGCGCCATTTCCTGTCCACTGCAGGAGAAGCCCCCAAGCTCGTGCTGGACACCACCCCATAGAGCTCCACCGTAGAAAGGAGAAATCCTAGCTAGGCTTCGATATACATTTTTTATTTTGTACCGTACTTGCCTAGGGCGTGTATATTCCCCGGTGTCTGTCGCAACAACCATTCCTCCAGCAAATCCCCGGAATCTACGCATTCGAATCCAGCGTGTACATGTTTGAAAGGCAACGCGACTAGACAGTTAGGTGGCCATAAGAATTGTCCAACCCGCGCTTACAACCAGATCTGGCATATTTGCTTCCGGTATGTAGTAGCGAACCTAAATAAAATGGTTATTTCACCAGGACATGGCGAGGTCATGTCTATCTTCAAAACAGTGTCGCATAAGCGCATGCGTGCGGTTGTGTTGATGGCGTCGGTAACGCCTAAATTGCACATACAATCGTATCAAACCAAATATGATCGTACGATTGGTTTCTACGATACGATCTACAGTAAAACGGTCATCGGGGCGCCCCCCCCGGCTCCACTCCTTGGTTTCCCTCGCGTAAAGCAGGACGACGCTACTATTCGGACGGTTCGTGCACCAGTGTATCACGCATGCCGTGGTGGCGACTTTGACCCCGAAGTGCAATGACGAGCTTGATATTATTCTACGGAGAGCGGCCTGTCTCGATCCGGACACGTTTGCGTCAGTGCTTTCCAGGTGCGAACCATGCAAACCATCTGTAATTGAAAAATGATGGGCGCCCTTCCGGACGTTGTGAATATGTGGGTGTCGGCAACTGCTCGATAAATTTATGATTGTTACGTAGAGCTGGGAAGTTGATGCCGCGATGATGCTGCAATCGTACCAGAAAAAACCACGAGCGGTCGCTGGGTGCTGTGTCCTGGAACCCGTAGTCCCTACCGTACGGCTGTGATATTGGATCGCGAGATTGTTTCATAGTAAGCCGACGTATCCATCGCAAGCATGGATGCCTATGATTAGTTCGGCATTTGTCACCTGACAGCAACAGCAACAACCAGATGATAACCGCAAAAACCCGACCGTTGCAGTGACCCTTTTTGCTTCTTTTGGTTTCGTTCCGCGCCGTTACAGGGTGTCGGAGAGTTCCAACCTGACCAGACCAGCCCGACAACTGCTATCAGACTTGACTGATCACGCGAATGTTGTTTCAACGCTGGGACAAGGGGCATAACTGGGGCTTTCCTTTTTGTTTGCGCCTCAAGTTTGCTTGAATCCAGTTTGCCAGGCAACCGCACTATTGCCGCAGAGTTTAATATTATCCTTCAATGTATAACGTGTTGGCCACTCAGTCGCTTGCTATGGAAATTGCCCTCGGGTCGTAGCGGTTCGCCCCATAGCAGTCGGAATTTTCCTCTACCGAGGTGGCTGATTTCGTTCAGAGTTCTGTCATCATACCTGATGCAAACGTTTTTGTTCGAAGGATTGTATACTTGGTGTACGCTAGGGTACCAGTAGGAACCCGACTTTACGCTATATAGATTGGGGTTGTGCCCAACGATCGTTGGCGTAGTATCCTCGTCGGTCGAAGTTGTGACGGTGAAGATTGATGTTTGAATAATGATCGGCTGTAGTTGTGGCAATAACTACTTCTTCTGTTGCTGATATGGATCAACGATTCCTCAGAATATTGGCTCCTTTTCGTCTTGTTTTCTTGACTGCAACTACACGACCGCTAGGCAGTACCGTTATATTACGACAATATTATGCCGCCGGCGTCGGTATACCCCGTTGCAAGGTTGATCGGCACCCATAATGGACAGCAGCACAACAGGAAGCAGGGTTTTTTCCCAAAGTTGTGTCTTGTCGGCGGGGCACTGTAAGTATGTGATGGTTCGATTTTTGCCCCCGGCAGTACAGGTGGCGGTTCTTCCATATTTAGCACCATTGACAGCATACAAGCAAGTAAGTGGTCCGTCGACCGTGTTCCTAACGAGCAACCCATCATGTTTAAAGACGCTCGTTCGACCCCCCAATCTGCCACAAACTGAGCAATGATTGGGTAGCACGTGAACGGAGCGGGCCAGGTCGTTGTGCGCCCCAACCGCCGCTTCTCCGCAGGGGAAAGTGTCGCTAAGGACGACAGAAAGAGGTTTTTGGTGCCCGCAGTTTTTCCTATTGGTCAATTGTTTTGAAAAGGATTTTCGGATGATTGATGTTCGATGAACAGCTTTTCCACTGAGGAATTTGGATTGACTTGCAGCGAGAAGTTGACGTATATGTATCATAGATCAGAGGAGCTAGAGTGTTTACACTCCCTGCAAGTCCACTACTTCACCCCCCACACCTGACCGCCATCAGCTCGTAGTGATAAACCTGAGCTCCCGCCAGGTTATGGTGATAAACCTTATATTGGCCCGAGAGCGTCACTCAAAAATGTGACCTCATTGACTCATCGCCATCAGTGCAGCTCAAGCTTGTTAACAGAAACTCACAATTAATGTTGAGCTCGTTCGCAAGCGACCTGGCGGTGGGCTAGGGTAGCCCCAGATACAACATGAATACCAAATAGGGTGACGTTCTCCCCCGTCTCCTCGCCGACGGTCTCAACGGACGACCTGGTCTGTACTCCCAATGCGTTGTGAATGTCTGGTCGAGATTTGCTCAACATGGTACTGTTTTTTCTCACCAGTTCCCGAGGAGCTTGGGATACTTGCCGCTGAACGACTTGAGACCATTCATGGCATTGGCGAGGTTGCCGTTGTTGTTGGTGTCTCCCGTCATGGCAGTCTCTCGCCATCGAAGTCAAACTGTCGAGCTGCCCAAGAAAACGCCGTAGGTGTAATCCAGCAGTCCAGTCAGTCGAGCTTTGGCATTTTTCTTGCTCTGGGGTACGGAAGCTCGTGTCGTACAGCAGTCTTGGGCTCCCGCATGTCACCTCGTAATGTACTTTATCTCTAGCCGCAGCTTTGTGACGTGAAGCAGTTGCTGTCCGTGTTCTGCGTGAAACCGTCCTCCCGCGCGAATCTGCACTTCGTGATTTCCCGATCCCTTGTTCGTCAGCGTGTGGAGTAGGGCCTTCGTCCCTTCTCCCCTGAGTCACCTGTTTAGCGGCGTGCGTTGTCTATTCCAAACCCTTGTTCGTCAGCTTGCAGCGTACAGACTTAGTCCAGTCCCGCGCGCGTCGCCTGTTTAGTGGCGTACCTTTTTATTTCCTGTCCCCTGTTCGTCAGCTCGCGGCATCATCTTGGTGCCGTCTCCCGTGCCACACATAGTGGCGTACTTTGTCTTTTGCGGCAGCTCGTGGCCCGTAGAGGTTGTTGTCGGCAATAGACATGCCCCCAAGATATCCACACAACAGACCAGCTGGTCCACGGAGCTGATCTACACCGACCTCGTGGTGTCACTGCAGCAGGATAATAATAACGTCTGGTTCCTGTGAAGTGGAATTGGGCGAGGCTCATAACCTACTGGCGTTCAGGTCGTCTGCTGATGACCATCTTCAGACCGTCTGGTGATGGCCGACCTCAAAATGACGACAATTTTCGGAGGCTAGCGTGTCTGATATTCCAGCTCCACCCTCCTACAAAACCGGAGATAAATCTTGGCCGTGGCTGAAGCGACAGCCTTATATTTCTCTTACCACTGCAACAATGATCCCACACTAATTTTAAGTATTTTTTGCTCAAAAACATGCGTGCAGCTCTAACGGTGTGTGGTTTACAAAATCGGCAATACATTTCGGCCGTGTTTGATACACCAGTCTCGTCCCTTCTATCTCAAACTACGCTGCCATGTATCCTACAATATCGGCAATCCTGTAAACCTTGACCGCGTCTGATACCCTAGCCCCATGCCTCTGCGTCAAACTCCCTTCATCCATCCTATATAGCCGGGGTCAACTTCTTGGCCGCATCTGATTCGCTAGCCACACGACCTCTACCCTACAGCTCTACCAAACAGGGGGTACATCTCGGCTGCGTCAGATACGCCAAGCTTCGCCCTCCTCACATTATATAGATTTCAATCTTTGAAGCCGCCAACTGCCCCCAATCGTTGTTCCGGAAACAGACACGCCAATACGGCGAACAAGACTCGTAGGTCTGCCCAGCTCGATAGGTGCGCTTGTCGTCGGCTGCTTAAGGCCTGGCGATCCGAGTTCCAAAGGGAAAACACCCAAATGCCTCCTGTCTGCGTAGGGTAAGACCCTTTTTACCGTCTCCGACGCGGGGACAAGCCCGGGCTCACTCACATCACGGCTGATTTAGCTTGCGCAAGGTGTGAAACATATTCAACTGCGCGGCGGCGTAAAAATATCCGGCTCTTATTTCCCCGTAACTCAGCTCGACGCTATCCCGTTGAGGTACCTGCCGCGATACTCCCATTGACACATTGGTTCGTTCGCGCAGAGCTTTCCACAGGCCTTCTGCCTGGCAATGTGTAACCCGATGCTGCCGAGGTCGAGCACCCCTTAAGCGGCAAGCTCGCTTCCCATTCAAGCTGAAGGAAGCCTTCATGGGATGACGTATCTCTAATGGATGCATGTACACGTATTTAACGATGCAGTGGATAACGTTCTCGAGAGTAACCCTCGACCTTCCATCCCAATGACAACGGATAGGCTCTCGAACACGACTTTCGCCAATCTCCACTTTCTTGCACAAACTTCGGCTCAACCCCCTGTCGGTGAAGGATGCTGTCACCCTCGCAAGCTAGGACAAGATCACCCTTCGCGACACGAGAACAGGCCGACGGTTGCTGTTTCGCGGCAATCAGGCGTCGGGGACACTACTACCGGCCCTCTTGAACCTCCCTCAGCACCCTCTTGGCTTCCCGCAGGTTGTCCCAGTAGTTCTCCATGAATTTATTGAGGCCACCAGTAGCTGTTTCCGTATCCATCCTCCGTTTATGGCATGAACATGTCGAAAGCGGTGTACGGGCTACGGCTGAACCGGAGCTGGCAGGGAGTAACGACGGACAGCAGCGGTGGGCCTAGCATGTGCGTTTGACCCATCACGATGGGGAGACGTATTGGTCTCACCGAGTACGTCACGAGTCACAAAGTTATGATCGCACATCTAAAATCTATGCACCCACTCGCTCTACACTACCGTGGCCCCTAGGCTAATCGCCTGGACCGAGCTCCTTCAGTCATAAGCAAATATGCTCCAACACCGTGGCCATTTTCCCCCTCCATCGTTACGAATGTATGAGAGCACCCCGAACGTACAGGTACAGGTTTAGGAGTAGCCGGGCCACTCTGTAGACTTCTTCAGAGGAGAGCAAGCAAAAATCTGGACGCCTTGCCTACCACTATTAAATAGTAGCAGTAAGCACTTGTTTCCGCATCGGATATGTTAGGAAACGTCTGTAAAAGTCTGCCTCCAGCACTTTCCATGGCTTGAGGAATCTGGCGGGTAACTTCGTTGTACGTTGGCTGCGCGACCGTTTTCTGCATCGATATCCGCAAGACAGGGCATATTCCCGAGAGTCTTAATACTTGCTGGGCCAATGGAAGCAGTCGCGCAGCAGTTTCAACGTTCTGGAAACACGGGGGTGATCACGTTGAAAGCTGTATTTGTTTCTCACATTATTTGATCGCCATAACCTAGTCCGCGGTCGCAAGACTGGCTCTCACGTTCTGATCAATGTATTTTTAGAACAAAGGGAAACAAATCTGTCAGTCGCTGGGAGAAAATAGTAAACAAACAAAAAAGTATCCCACGTCAACTTTAAAAAAAACAACCTCGGAAAAAACTACGAGGTACGCACAAATTATTGATTGTACTGCGACGCCTCTAACGCCTTGGTTCACCACAGGTCGATAGCGCATTCTACCACTAGGCCCTGAGTAAACACCATCAAACTAATCATAGAGACGTGAAAGAAGAGGGATCAGACCGACGGGTTAACTTAAATCGTTTTTTTACAGACAAAGAAAATGCGAAACAGAATCAAGGTGGCTAAAGATAGGCAAGGAATCCCGAGCACCCCTACGCTAACTATAGACTGCCGTCAAACGAGGCACACTTTATGATGGTAACATCATGATGACGATGGCCAGAGCCAGACTTCAGCCTCTCGGGCAGGAGCCACTATGGCGGCTACAATCTCAGGACCCCCTCTTCTCCTCCCCGCGTTGGTGTATGACGGTCAGTGTCCCAGTTGCTATCTTCAATGTTCGCACTTCCGATTTACTCTTCTCCGTGTCGTGCTCTCTTCGCATGAAGATTTTTGCTCCGTTCTTGACCCATCTGCACCATCTGCTCGCGTACTTTGTTGGATCGTGACCCACTTTGAGCTTAATGCCGATTTCCTGCAGATCACTCTGTAGACGCCCCATTAAACTCTTCTCTGGTCGTCCGGGGTAGCCCTTGCCAGCGATTAGCTCCTCACACATCACTCTCTTCGGCAAGCGCCCCTCTCCCATGCGTGCAACGAAACCCGTAAAAATATCCTCCGTCTGCGTGACGTCAACTCAATGCTTTCGCATCTTCCTGGACCAGCGCGTTGGCGTAGGATAGGTTGCAGTCGTCGCGCTCCCTTTTCCGCGAGCCGACGCATCGAAGGGGTATTGCATGGTGGACTTGTCGCAGCTTGTCGTAGTGAGCCTTGCTCGGGCTCCACGTTACTGTCCCATATATCAGGTCATCGAATACCCAGACTCCAGCATCCGCACATTAAGCTGTAAGCGAACGCTCGGGCGATTCTATACCGCTGGAATCATATCAAACCCTTTGTACACGCCGCACAATCTTTTCACTGAGGTTTCCGTGTCCGCTGGTGACGCGGCCTAAGTACAAAGTCGCTTCTGTGTTTGTATACCTGGCCGACTGCAGTGTTAATGGATCGCACATCCTTCGTGCCTTTCGTCGGCAGGCACATAGCCTCCACCTTAGCCTCCGGGCTTGTAAACCCAAGCAACGGGCCCACCGTGATGATCACCATCATCGTACTCTGAAGGCTTCCCGGAAATCGCGAAACAAACCCCGCATAGTGAGCGTACCACATTCATGATGTCTGCGGTTCTTCCTGCCTGTCGGTTTTTCTGGCCCGTGTCTTGCCGCGCTTCCTCCCTTTTTCGTTTATCTGTTCGAGGTGAACCATGCTCGCTAAAGTGTCTGCATCCGCACTGAAGCACGTCACAGCTATAAGCACTACCGCCGCAAAAAATTGTTAACAACAGTGGTGCGAGCTCAGACCCTTGCCGAAGGCCCTGATTCATGTTGGGTACGTCCGAGCGCTCACCTTCGTCCAGCCGTACACATGTTCGTATGTCGTCGTGGAATTGGCCGACGACCACGAGCATTATCGGTGGCCCGCCAAAGCGATCTAGGACAGTCCATTGGAGAGTTCGGTGGACGGGATAATATGCTTATGTGAGGTCGATAAATCACATGTATCGATGGGTGTCCTTCTTCCGACCAAATGTTGTAGTCGTCGTACCACGAACATCATGTTCCCGCAACTTTCTGCCGTACCGTCCTCCGGAAAAATATCTTCCCATCCACAGTATTTGTTGAGGTGGCCCACGATGACTTTGGGGAGTACTTTGCCGGCGTGCACTGCCAGGGCGATGTCCCAGTAGTAGCCACCCTCCACCAATGTTTCTTCTTGTGCAGTATCTTGGTCGTGATTCGGCCCATTGTGTGGTACACTCCCTACTTTCCGCACAGCAACCGTAATATCGTGGAACTTTTCCACGGTGTCCAGTTTTGCACTATCCAGGACCGTTAGGAATAGCCGGGAGGCCATCGGACCCACCTGCCTTGCGGATAGCCATCACACGTATCGCTATTTCCACCTCGTACATCGACCGTACGTCGTCCACGGTGGTTCGGGCGGGGGCCACATGCTGAGTTCGTTCACGAAAGTTGCGTCGATGGTTGGCGACTTGATGCTCAGTAGCTTATCGCACCACCTTACCCACCGTTTCCGGATAAGGAGTCCCGCAAAAGTATGGCCTCTCCGCCCTTGGTACACTGCGAATTAAATGTCCTCTTTCCTTCTACATCCATCCCACCGACACGCAAATATAGTCTAAACTGACCATTCTCTCGAATACACCCTTCGAGTTGGCTGACGTACTTGTCGGAGAAGCTCCGCACAGCCGCCACCCCCACGCGTTTGAAATTGCTGCCAGCCACCTTGAAGGTCGAAAAACAAGGTGCGATTGCCTGGGCCGGTACGCCTCCATCTTCTCGCACCCGTTTTACCTTCCTTGGCCGCACATGAGCCCCTCGGCTTTTGCTTGCATTTTGTAGGGGGTGTTACGTTCACCGTGGTCGATCACAGGTATCGGTCAGCATCCTGGCCATGTTATCGACGCTAGTATCGGAGGAAGTGGGGTGAATTTTGGAGATAATCTCTCTCTTTAAGCCTTCCTGGAGGTTCTGGTCTGCCATTAAGAACTGTAGGTCAATAGCCCATCGGTCCCTGCTCGATTTATTCCGACGATTAGGCGCAAAACGACACCAAGAAGCCCGGCTTTTGAGGCTCGGCTTTTGCCGGTTTACTGGTGGGCACCGCACGGTGACTTTGAGAACGAGGCATTTGTCCGCCAGCCGCGTCAGGATGTAATCCAGTTGGTGTTGGGTCTTCCCGGGATTCGTGCTTTGGAAAGTGCACGGTACCTTGTGCGTGGGTGTGGCGAAACATGTATTTAGGACCAAAAACTTGTTTCTGTTGCGAGGATCAGCAACTACTCTCCATCATCGTTTCAATAGTCACACCCATATGCTTCGAGCAACTTTCTGTATGTACATTCATCCCCCGGCGATCTTGCCGTCGAGCACTTTATAAAAGTGCTGCTTATCGCTATTAATAGCTGGTGTGTCTTCTGTGGGAGCAAAGCTCACCATGCATGATACCTAACCTAATCAGTCGGGCACTAATGCATTCCACCACGAGACCTCATCCACCCCTTTCACAATGGTTTTTCTCGCAGTAAGTCTTACGACGATGATGCCCTTCCTCTGATTCACTCCTCCGGCTTCTTCAAAGCCAAACACTTGTACCCAGCCGCCGTGATCTATCACGTCTATTCTCTAAGAGTGCTATGACGTCACAAGCAAGACCCTGGCACATATTTAGGATGACCTCGATGTGACCTATCTCGCTCCGCCGTCGAAGGCCAGAGTGGACGTTGAACTTACCCTCGACGAGTTCCCCAGTGCTTGCCTTAGCTCTAGCAGTGTCTTCTGATATTCCCCTCTTCATTTCCGACTTTTTCTCCATCTGCCCCACCCTTCTTCGCCTGTCTCAGTTCTCGCCTAAATTCCAACGTACTGGGGGCCGCAGTCCCAGCTCGCTTCGACTTTATTCTCCTTCCTGCCGACGAGGGCGCTTACTCACGTGGCCCTCCTAGCGTACCTTCTCCTCGCACAAGCTCCACGCCTTTCACGACGGCGACATGAAAGCTCTTCTGCATGCAATAGTGCCACGGGAATTATTCCGCTGTGTTATCATCGCCACTGGCATGGCCCATGCATCAGATCGAGCCCTTCCGCTACCAGCAAGCACCAACGCTCTCCTTACCAGCTCTCCGCTGCTCTCCGACTCGTGCCACACCAAACTCATCGTCGAAGAGATACCCAGTTTCCTCGTGCTTGTTCACCCCTTCTCGCTTGCTTGGCCTCCCTTCATCACCATGCGCTTGCGGAACAAGTCGGCTTCCTTGCGCCTAACCAAATCTGGTACATTATGCAAGGCCTGATTTTGCTCAACAACCGACGAGCTTTGCGGTCGCTCGCTGTGCATGTCAAACCATTCGCCTTCTCTGCGGGACCTTCCACGCTTGCAGTCCGCGCAGGACCGGTTAGTTCGCAGGAACCGCCGGCCGTCATCGGGCCCCGCATGTCCCGTCTATCACCCCTATGCGCGCCACGCCCATCCGCCAACGAACTCGCCCTCGCCAGTGAACAAATAGCGCATGGCTGTGGCGAGGGAATGGCAGCAACCATCATAAGTTGAGCGCGTTATTAGACCGCCGCAATGACACTGCATTCCCATCTGTGCCAAGCGCTGCAATCCAATCATGGAACGACATGGGAGGGAATTCACGTCCCCGGTACAATTTCCCCACGGTGTTGTCGGTGCGTCTGTGCCCAGGTTAACCTGAGGAGTGCTATCGATAATTCCAGTGAGTACGACTGTGAGATGGACGGGCGTGGTGTGGTCGGATTCGCTGCGACGGCAACCCACTTCTCTCGCGTTTCGCCCGGACTGACACCTCCCTCCTTCAACAACTCTAGCCCCCTTAAGTCGCGCCCCAACACGGGTACGTCAGGCCTAACTAATCGTTTGGCTTGCCCGATGTTGAGTAGTCGGGAAAAGAGTAATCGATCAAGTCGGCGGCGGGATCAGGTATGAGGAGGCGAGTAAGCACGTCGAGGAGTTGGTAAGACGAGTCAGCTCTCCACCACATGGTCACGTCCAACCTCATCAACCACAACGCATACGGATCCTTCGATACAACGAGGGGTCTAGACCGCGGCTACGGAACAGCAAGGTGAGAATTGAGCAGTCCATGACGAGGGTGAACGATCTATCAACCAAATACAGTCGAAAATTGAAAATCCTCCACCGACTACAACTGTGCCATGTACCCCTTTTCTGTGGCGAGTTTGTGGAAACTCGGCTCCTATTCTCAAAATGGACACCATGTCACAAACATAATATCTGCGTGCAATGCCGAAGGATAGAGATGCTTCTGGCCCTGCAGCCGCGTGCTGCCCTATGCAGTTCTCACTGTGTACACTTTACAGCTCCTGAACACAAACCCGACCACACTTCGCAAGTTTTAACTATGCAAACAGAACTACTTGCATTGTCGCAGTCCGCCGGCGCCTGACTGTCGAATGTTTGGGCCATCTTCCCTCTCTTCAAGTCAGTTACCAGGTACACCGTTTGCGTGTTGGTATAGTATTGGGCATTGGAGCTCAGCGCTACGATCTAAGTTAGTTTGTGAAGTAGGAGGAAGCTAACTACTTGAATCGCACGGAAGCTTCTTCCTCTGGGGTTCGATACTAATTTCACGATCCATCTACATCATACTATATATAGAGCTAGGAATGCCGTTTTCCTTTGAATCTAAGTATAGGAAATAAGTGTGCTGAGTACTTGTTTCCCTATTCCCCTTGTGTTGATAGACATCGAGACTTCGCTGTGTCATGGTCGCTGCACTGCACCAAAATCCCCACAACAAGAAACGACATGTAGTCATCGTGCTCCCGGTGGACTTCTTGTCTTCGGTTTTCCGACCCGAGCTTGTTTCGACGATTATTTGCCACCTTAGCGGTGGAAATCTTTAGGCGCCTCGGGGTAGAGGGCAGCAACTTCATCGACCAGCTGGCAACTAGCGTCGTAGGGGGGAGGGATGGTGGGTCA
>JAYJME010000159.1:0-32873 GCA_036873775.1 Costaria costata | reverse complement strand
GATCTCGCAACGTGCTGCTTTGTCCACATCATGTCGGACTTAAAGTGATACTTGGTTGGCGTTTGCACAGGTGAAAGAGAAAGTGTGCTTATCTCATTTTTTTCTGTGGAATTTGCGTGATTGTTTTGTACGTTCCAAAAGGTGGTCACAATGTATGTCTGCTAATTGCCCACGTTCTCAATGTGTCTGCGAAAAGGGGGGTGCCCCGTCCAGCCGTGAATCAAACCCGAGTTTTTATCCATGACACATGCCACGAGGCAAACGATGGCATTCTTCGTGCTTTCTCCCCACGGGTTAACCATGGGCATGGAATACCCCACGGGGTATCCCATGGTGCACCCCATGGACCACACACTACAGATACCGTGGCCTGCCCCATGGTGCATACCATGGGGCAACCCATGGCACACACGATGGCACACGCCGAGGAACATCCTGTCGGGATCAATGGCATAGATAAGCCATGGGCGGTGAAATATGGTTTGTTGACCCGCGGAAAAACGTGCCACCACACGGAACGATTGAACTCCATGGGGAACCCCATGGTGTACACCGTGGAACATACACCTCGCATGGTATGCAACCATGAGGGATGATTTTCCCACCATGGGTATGATCTTCCATCGGGCCAACATCGACACTACCTCGGGGTACCATGGACCCTGCCATGAGGTACCACATGGGCTGCCCCATGGACTGCTGTACACGATGGTGTGTCCAACTACACCAATGCACAGGGTCCGAACGAGTTGGCCTCCTCCGAAAATTACTCTGAACTCTGAACGCGTGCTATTGCGGGGGGCCATAGTTATTAGGACCAGATATTGCGAGCAACAATTGGGAAATCGTTAGGCTTCGGTGTCTACAGTAAGTTATATGGTGTCTAAAGTAGGTCCTATCAACTGTGGACCAAAATATTGTTTGCAAAATTCGGGAAATATATAGGTTTTGGTGTCTACAGTAGGTACTATTATTGTATCTACAGTAGGTCCTATTGACTATGGTCCCCCGTAAGGCGATATGGGGGTAATAACACGTTTATTTCGGTATTTGTTTATGACCGACGGGGGTCCTGAACCGACGCAACTACTGCAGTACCCAATACCCTTGAGTTTTGGTTCGGTATTGTCCGTCGAATGCCTAGCCCAATAGTTGCCTTGTCTGGTTGCCCGTTCCTGTTGTCTCAAACCCAGGTCGTGGAGGAGGTACAGCACAGATATCCTCAAACAAAGACCCCATGAACAGTAACTATGTAGCTCCCTACTTTCCCGAGCATCTCTGCCATCTGATTGGTCGGGGACGTGTCACTGCACACATAATACATACCAGGTATACAGTATATATGTTTCAACACATATAATACAAGCGAGACTACCGTCCTGTTCATACACACACCAGGTATACCCGATATTTTACTCCAAACAAGCTGTGACTGCGTGAGCCGCCTGTTAGCAAACACCATCATCAGCTTGCACGTTGTTAGCCGCATTCCGAACTGCCTCGAGTATAGTGCCCGCCCTTTTGCTTTTTTTCCTCCAAGACCTGTAAGTGTGTGACATTTGTTTACTCTCTTTGCAACTTGCCTCACCCCACGGGATTTCACGCCGCCCACATCCCGAAGGGAAACCTTGTATACTGTATACATATACCTCGTACCATATATGATACGATCTTGTGTGCAGTGCTCGTTTTGTGAGTTTCGGTGGGAAGGCGAACGATCACGTCACCTACATACAATAACATACGTACCAATACCGGCTTTCCGTCCTCGAACGGAGAACTCGTCATATGCATTACCCGACTGCTGTGGACGCCACGTTTCATCGGCTACAGACTGTTCCGTTTTCCGCGGGAAAGGGGCGGCAGGCGGGTCGGCCACGGGATCGCCAGACCGGAGGACAGGTGGCCTCGGTTGTGAACAGAGGGCCAAAGGTAGGTCTGACGCCAGACCAAAATAAAAACAGTGCACACAGCAAGCAGTATGCATGTACATTTCGTACGGTAGTGCACCATGTCATCATGGATGGTTGTGCGACAAAGTTCCCTTCGGCTTCACTGCTGAAGGGCTCCGGTGCATAATTACTCTTCTTACAGCAGCTGCTGCAGTGTTCGGTGATACGGTGTCACCGACGCATGCGAGCGACTCCCCGATATATTCTACGAGTCGTACCAATATTTGTTGCGGTGATTTCCGGCCACATACAGCATATAGACACGCCCACACAACAACGTCTAAGAAGAGGTGGCACGATGGCCTACAGTTTGATGCACCAACTTCGTATGCACACATCAGTACACAGGCCTTAACCCTGTTGGGACTTGATAGGTAAAATTTGGAACTGAAAGTGACGATTACCGCAACCGCCACTGCGTGATTGGGGCATGATAGTAATTGGTGCGTTAGTTAAACGGCTAGGAGCCTTACGGCCCGGGCGCGCAACATGAGCCTCCCCGTGCTGCTGGGCGCTCTCGCTGCTCGTAGACGATTGGTAAAGCCAGTGTTATCATTGGTTAGGCCGCTACCCAGGGGCCCCAAAGGGGTTAAGATGGGGGTTACTTACATTCTCTGGTCAGGCCATGGGGCATCCCAGGACCCATCCCATGGGATTCCCATGCGATGTACCAAGGAACAACTATTATAATTTTATTGGATCCCATGGGATCACATTGTCCCACGGGACATGACACAAGACACCCCATGGGAAGTCCCACGGGGTCGTATCGGACCTCCCATGGGATGACCCATGGATGCCATAAAACGTCACATGAAAGTTCCATGGGAACCGTGATATGTCCCATGGGAAGTCCGAGACGTTATGCCATGGGACCTAACGTGATTTCCGATACATTCCATGGGAAATCCCATGGGTAGTCACACTGGAAGTCCCATGGGAGGTACTGTGGATGCTTTCATGGAAAGTCCGATAGGAAGTCCCATGGGAGGTACAAGTTATCATGGGAGGTACCATGGGAGGTAAAATTAGACGGGTACAACTAGACGTTCTCATGGCAAGTCTCATGGGAGTTTTTTGGGAAGTACGATGTGTCCCGAGGCATTTCGCATGTGAAGTCTCCTGGGGAATTGATGGGGTGGCGATGCATGCCATAGGACGTGTTATGGGATGACAGTGCTTCCCATAAGAGTAGCAGTGCTTCCCATGGGCTGTCCCATGCAATGTCTAGGATGTGTCATGGTTAGCATGGGGCCGTGCGTGCTGGGGCGTGACGCATCTGGCTAGACTACGTTCTTTCGTAACGTGTCAACCTAGACTTCGTTGGATGAGTCTGGTGCTGCTTCAAGCGCAGCCTACAAATACAGGATAAACCAGCGATGACGTGCTAGCGTTGTTCGCAGCATTTTCTACCACCCAAACGGTGCTAAGCATTTGGCACTTTGGCATTCGCGAACATCTATACCTTCGCCCTAATCCTATACCAAAGAGTGCCACATTTCAACGTCCTGTATTTGTTCTTAGCGAGGCTCACGAGCCGGCCTAAAAGCGGGTCGTGCCAAGCTTCTGGACTAGCACGTCCACCACCTCCACCACATTGCCACGTGTTGACATTCCGCTAACAGGGTTTGAGCCTCGACGTATTTGGTGCCTCGGGTAGAGCTGCGGTTCATCGGATACGTCGAACAATGACCACATGCCCGACGCTCGACCTGTAACTCGTCCGTACCCGTACAGCAGAGAGGATGCTGCTGTGTGTTTCTAAGTAGTGTTACGAAGACCATCATCATATATCTAGAATCGCTGACACGAGGAACAGCGCCCCTTCCCCGGAGAGCTGCCAACATCATCTGGAGCTGCGGCGATGCTACGTAGCATACTCTTGCAATATACAGAGACCAGCTGCAAGCTTCTCGGAAGCATCCTTCTCCTACGAACCATTAGACTATTACTACCACCGTACTACTACAATAGTAGGGTACTACATATTCGACGGACTGTGCTGCTGCACAAGACACGGAGTTTGCGTTCCGAGTACAAGGGCTTCGAAACTCGGAGACTCCAGCGTCACCGGAAACATCGCCAACATGATGACGGGGGTTCACGCGCTGGAAGGCCAGGTAAGATCGACCGAGGATACGACAAAATGCGGGAGAACGACGAGGTTGTATAAGACCGGGTTCGGGTGCCTGATGAGAACATCAACATGCGGGTCTGTCAACAACAAGACGTTGGTCATCAAGTTGGACGATGACTTCGATGGCAGCTTCCAGTCCAAGATTGCACGAACCCCTGCACCAGGGAACACGATTGACTGGGATTGCTGGCAACATCATCATCGCCTGGGTTCGCCATCATCGCCACTGCGGGCCGCTGGAGCTGTGCATCGCCCGGAGTCGCTCACCATAGGATTTCCAGGACGCCATCTCCCACATAGCGGCATTCTTTGTTGTGGGATCGCAAGGGAAATACCATCCGGGATGGGGCCAGAGTTACTCTCATTAACACGAGCCGCCGGGGTATCATCATCGCCAAGGCTCGCCTCGATGAGGGATCGCCGGGAAGACGCTTCCGGGATCGCTGCAAACATACGCGCGTGGGATTGCCGAAACAACAACGTCCGGAGTCCCCACAGCACTGTTGTTCGATGGCACCGCCGGATCTTCCGGGGTCGCCGCAACAGTAGCGTCGTGTGGTGGCCGAAGTGTCTTTCGGGATCAGTCCTCAGCATCGTCTATCTTGCCATTCCCGGAGGGAGGGCGTCTTCTGGAATCAATGCGTCACCTTCCATCTAGCGCTGCTGGAACATTGCTTCTGGAGTCACTCAACAACACCTGCGTTTGAGGCCTGCTGGAAGAGGGCTTCTGGGGTCGCTGGACAACATCCTCATTTGTGGACTGCTGGAACATCACGTATTGGGTCGATGGACGGCATCAGCACGGAAGGGACTTCTGGGACGTCGTTTCTGCGGTCGCGGTCATTGATCAAAGGGATCAGCATACTGGCAAACAATGGACGACGAATATTATATACTCTGTTTAATGCCTTTTGAGCCTTCCGGTGGGAAATTCGGTAGTAACAAAAACAAGATGCTAGCTTGGTTTCCTAGAGCATACCCTACGGCTTTGAGGAAGCAAAGTTCGCATACTGGCAGCAATGGACGAATGCTCTAAAAGGTGTTGGCGCGGTTTGGACAATTGAACGGGTAATTTGGAAGTGACAAGAATCCCCTCCACCACCACCACCACCCCCGCTCGTCTATCAAGTAAGTACTAGGTGCGTGTGTGGATGCTCCGATCACCAAAGTAGGACGAGTTGTTTCTATGCTCTGTGTACGACACATCCACCGGAGGAGATCAAGTGTCCGAGAACCTGGTGCTGGTAAAGTTTTTTTTTGAGTTCTTGTATGTTTTGTTTTAAGGAAAATCGATGAAAAGGAAAAATTATCTTGATTTCAGTATTTAATGGTTTCTTGATTTAGCTCCAGGGAGGTTGAAGGCATTTAATTTTTTTATGGCTTCCCGGCTTCAGATATATTTGGAACTTGGTGGTAAGAAATGTGTACACAGCCAGGAGGCGGTTGTTTGGTTTTACGGTGGCTCCTGGAAGTATTTGTTGGAGTGCCAGACCAAGGAGATTTAGATTTGGAATGTATTTGAGTTCTTCACAGCAGTACGGAGTCTCTTTGATACTTGTTGTTTTGAAATATATACGAAGTATATATATATATATTATAAAAGAAAAAAACGTCAGCTGTGAGATCGAGGATTTCGTATATATATATCATTCATGGCAACATGCGTGATGTGTAGGACAATCTGTTTTCGGTTCCTAGATGAGATTAAGATGGCATGGGCACTATAATTGTGATAATGGAACAAGGAGAGAGGTTCATTGATCAAAGGGATCACAAGGAACGTTATTATGACATTGTCTAATCTGCTCGTGTGATAACCCAAGACGTGTTATAGGTTTGGGTGATGCGTCAAGAATGTGGTACGATGAAAGTATCTAATAACGGGATTATTCATGGTGGCATGACTGGGGTTGGACTATAGGAAACGTGACCGATGCTGGAAATACTTGTCAGAAATTCCCATGGCATGAGGCGTGGATTTCTACTGAGGTTATGATAATACGAGCAGTTCATCTTTCAGTACAAGCCACAATAGGTAGGGCTGGGAGTTGGCTAGGCGTGCCGGCTGGTCATTCAGTTGGCAGGAGAAGCCAACCAACTAACATACTTTTGTTGACACATCGGCTGGCGCTATTTGGCATAATCATACATTAAAATGTACGAGGTATGTGACAACATTCACGCTGCCGGCTTCCTTCGCTGTCATCGGCACCGGCGTGGGGGTGGACTTGGATGCGCCATGAGGTGCAGTAGACCTCTTAGCTGTCTCTCCCTTTCTGGGCGAGAGGTCTCACGGTGATACGGGCACCCTATTGCAAAGGAGGCCTCCGTTGGCAAGGATAACCACAAAGTCGGTTAGGTGGGACCGCTGCAACTAGCGACAATGCCTAGCTATCTAAAAGCCCTAGGTGTCGACTTTTTGTCATCCAACTCACAGTCAGAGCAAACAGCAGGGTTTTAAGAAAAGTGATTTTGCCCGGAATGATATTGCCAAGTTACGCGTGGGTCGTAGTTGTCGGGTTAGCCGTGGAAGGATTGCTCCTCCGTCATAAGCGACGAATGAGAGGTTGATGCGGCGCGGCAAAGGAGTAATGAACCCTCGTCGCCGTAGAGCGACAGACCCCACACGTAAATGCACAGACAAGTACATATACACAACGCAATAAGAATTGGACTTTACCAGGTGTACTATGTAGTACACCATTAGGCGTACCAAAAAACAGGGTTGTCGACACCTTGAGGCGTTTACTACACAGTGCAATGTCTCCACATGGATTTGTTTACGCCCACATTGTGCAAGGGGGGAGTCCCGGCCATGTGTGTTGTCAAAAAGACACGACAATACACAATATATGCTACATATGACATCAATAAATGCCGGAAGTACCAAACCCACGTACGTTACGTTACTGCAGACAAAGCAGAATGAGTAACCCATTTCGATTACTAACAGTAAAACATGACTTTGTCGCCTTCGTCGAGGGGTCGTGTTGCGGTAGGTACTTTCCTGTAGGAGTAGATTCACAACAACAGCGGTCTATAGGAGGTAGATGCATATGCTACACAATGCTCAGTAGGATTGAATATTATTCAAGTAATAAGGGCACTTGGCACGTACCCGGTAAGCACGACAGACAGCGCTCCGCAGTCCGTCTACAAGTGCGTGCGTAGAACTTGGTTACAGCCATCTATATTCAGCGTCATTTCAGTAGTAGTACAACGTTTCTATAATAGACCTGGTCAGTATCAGGAACGATTCTCAATGGTACCACGGAGTCTCTGCGCTTTCACGGGCAAGCATCAAGGCACGTTGCTGTAGGTCGCTCAATGCAATGGCCCGTCGTAGGGTACACCTAGCCTTTGCGCCAATCTCGGTGGAGGATGAAGGCACCCACCTCGCTCACAACAACAGCAACAACAGCAACAACATCAGCGGCAACAACATCATCAACAACAACAACAACAACAACCCGGACGATCAGAGATTCCATTATACACAGCCCAGACCACGCCCATGCTTGGACTCGACGCTTTATCTAGATACTTCTGCGGTCCCAATCGTTGCTGATAGCCCCGCCCAAGTCGACAAACTCGAGCGTTCGTTTGTACACCTGGCCAGCTGCAGAGACGGCGAACGGCACGGTTCCCCCATCTTTCTTTTGCAAGCACATTTTCTCTGTCTTAGCCTCCAAGCCCGTCAGCGCGAACGCGTCACAAGCAGTCAAAACCACCGTCATCATCCTCTCCAACCCGTTTGATGATCATGATACAACGCCCGCATCGTCAGCGTACTGCATTTCCCGCATCAACTTAACCTCTTCCTGCTCCCCCTGCCCATCGATGGTTCCGGCGCGTACCTTCCCCCTCTTCTTTGTTTCCCCTTTCTCCTTTTGTCGCTGGAGCTGCACCCTGCTGTCCATGATAAATGCATCAGCGGTGAAGCTCTTCTCCGCCACGCCACTCGCAGCACCGTCGTGAAAAGCATTTTGAAAAATAATGGCGCGAGGAAACATCCTTGATGAAGGCCTTGCTCCACGTCGAATACATCCGAGTCCTCGCCATCACCCAGTCCCACGCATGTTCGCATGCCGTCGTGGAATTGACGGATGACGGCGAGCATTCTCGGTGGCACGCTGAATTGAGCCAAGACAGTCCACAGGAGAACTTGGTATATGGAGTCATAGGCTGTGGTGAGGTCGATAAAGCGAGTAAACAGCGGGGTTTGCTGCTTCCTTGCCAATTCCTGAAGGCGTCGCACCACGACCATCATGTCGACCGTCGAGCCTGGTGGGGTCTAAAACCACAGTGCGTTTCCTGCCGGACGCCTTTTTGTTTGCAGTACTCGTAGCCACAAAGGCGGCCCGCCCGCAGTGACAATCTGGAATACCCTGCTGGTGTGCGCCACAAGGGAGATACCACGATAGCTACCACACTGCGTCCTATATTTGTTTTAGTGCAGCACCTTAATCTCTGCATTCTTCCGTTGTTGCGGCACGCTCCACCCCCCCCCCTCCACACAGCGACGATGATCTCGTAAACGTTGCTTCGCGTGACCTTCAAGAGTTTAGACAGGAGACCATCAGGCCCGCCTTGCGGTTCGCCATCGCTAGGGTCGCTTCTTCCATCTCGTACCTAGGCGGGACGTTGTCCAGCGGCCTGCACGAGGGCCAGATCGTGGCCTCGTCGACGATGGTCGGGTCGAGGGTCGGCGACATGGTGTTTAGCAGTTCAAGGAACCACGTTGCCTATCGTTCCCGGATGAGGTCAACGTCCCGCAGCAATCTCCTTTCCTCGTCCCTGATATACTGGGAAATGAACGTCCTCTTCCTTTCCTCATCAATACCCTTGAAGTGCATGTAGACGCCAAACTGATCGCCGTCTTGAATGCTCCCTTTGAGTTGACTGACGTATTCTTCGAATAACCTCTGCACGCCTTCCACCTTCGAGCGTTTGAGCCATTTCGTGGCAACCTTCAAAGCCTTTCGCAGGTTGGTATAGTTTGGGCCAGCACGTAGTCACGTTTTCACGTCTTTGCTCTCCTGTAATTGCGTACAAAGTTCCGGTTTGGTCACATCGGTCACACACCAACCCTTAGGTCCTTGCTTGCGCCTAATAGAAGGAACGGGCTTCGCCGCATCGACAGTAGGGTCTCCGTCAGCAATATAGCTCTATCGTCCACAGTAGTACGAGTACGAGTTGTGTCGACCTTTGGAGGGGTATACTTTGACGTTATCTCCTTATTGAGGTCCACTCCGAGACCCGGACCTGCCATCAACAGCTAGGTATAGACCAATAGCCTGCCACTCCCTGCTTACCCTCTTCAGACTCGAACCGCCGCAAGAGAAGAACATTTTAGACCACAAGGTTGCGATCAGATTAATGTCGCGCCTCTGGTGGCCTCCGTACTTTGGAGTTACGCACGAGCCGTCCATCAGCTTGTCGGGTCAGGATACTATCGAGTCGGTGTTGCTCCTTATGACGGTTTGGAGAGTGAAACGTGTACGATATCCCGAAGGGGGGCGTGGCGAAAAGAGTTTTGAGGAGCGCGAGTCCGTTTTTTGCTGCGCGAAGGAGTAGCCTCTCTCCGTTATCGTTCAATTCATTACGCCCATATGCACACAACACCTTGCTGGCGGCGCACCCGTTTTCTCGTTTGCCGGTTCGGGCATTCGCATCCATCCGTGAGGGACAAATTGGTGGTACCCACTGGGAACCCCTGTGACCATGTTGTCGACTGCATTCCAAAAGGGTTTTTTTCGCGAACAAGCGTGTCTAGCGTGGGGACATAACCGACAACAAACGTCACACCCTTAAATTTTCTCACGAGTTGGATACGAACTTTCATCAGTCTGGCACTACTCTAATGCACCCCACCACGAGACCACCCTTATCCACCCCTTCCACGATAGACCCAATGACAGCTCGTCCTACCCTGGGGGTTCCTTTCCCCTCGTACTTGTTTCCATCAGGTCCAGAGCAAAATACAGTATACCTCGCAGCCGTAAGCGTACTGTGCCCATCGCGTCTCGTCTGTTGCAGACTTTTGGCCTCGCATCTTTAGCTCCTGGCATACCTTCAGGATGACCTCGCTGTAATCGATGCCGTTCTTGCCGTTGCCGACGAGCGTGCGAACATTGACCGTGTCCACGACGAAATCCCCAGCTCTGGATCTAGCCCTCGTACCTGCGCGTAGCTTCCGATCTGCCCTCCGATTCCTCCGCCGTCTCCTCCTTTTTTGTCGGGCTTCGTAGTTCCTTTCCACAGGCGTCCACTATTCCGAAGCCGTGGTGTATTCCCTCCGCTCCATCTTCGCTGGCATATCCCGGTTCTTGCCTAAATTCCAACGCGCTGGGGGCAGCAGTCCCAATTCGCCTCGACGTCCACCTCCTCCTCCTCCCCCCGGACGTCGACTTGGTTTGGTGCTCGCTTAAGCGGGTCCTAGCCTATTTTCCCCGTTTTCCCCGTTCGCTACGAACTCCACGCTTTCCGCGACGTGGATACGACACGGAACCCGCAGCCACAACTGCCGCGTTGGAATAGTCAGTGAGGGGTTTTCCCGCCGTGTTGCTGAGCATCACCGTCGGCTCGACCATGCTCGAGGGCTAATTCACGCGCGAGCAAGGTCTCTGCTGCACTCCTCTGGGTGAATGATATATATCAGGTACCTGGTACCTGGTCTATGATACCAGGTGCCATATTTACAACATAATATATGGTATGACACTACGATACGCGTACTTTATTCATAATTCCATGTCGTACGGTAGTTTGCATTTTCACCCAGAACCAAAAGTCTATAGTACAATCATATGTCGTAAGGCAGTTCAATTACACCCAGAATCAAACGTCTATATTATATTATATACTGTATACATATACGATATTATATATATTAAAAAATATGTATGACAAATCTTAGGCCATGGATTGACAAACATTGTTTATTTATCGTGTCGGCCTCAATATCGGATTCTCGACACTCAAATTTCTCGAGAGCTTTTTATTTTCTTCGAGCGCTCTCTTCGAGGATCGGCTTCAACGCCCCTCGCCCTTCCTTTCCCTTGCGTACCTCGCCATGAACGCGCGCGGGGGTTGAGAGAGACCAGCGAGAAGTAGGGATTTCGGGTGGCATGCTCGAGCATTTCTTTGAATCTTGGCAGGGAGTGGGCGTACCCCACATACGTCTGCTTCTTCTGCGATAGCCCCCCCCCAAACCAGCGATTACGTTTCATGTCTGTTCGACGCGAGGAAGGATGCTATGAAAAGCATATCTTCCAATAGTTTATTTCGTGCGAAGGACCATCGAACGACGACGTCGGGGTGGCCAGGGGCACCGTATTACAGGACAAACGGCCGGGAGCCGGTTTCAAAACCGGCGACTTCGTTAAAGAAATATTGGGGGGGCTATCGTAGAACGACTCATACAAAGCGGGTGACTTTTTACAGTAATTACGAACAAAATGGTTCGCAGTCCTCGAGAGACCAACCATCAGCAAGCGATTTTTCTTCATGCCACGCTCAGTATGGGAAACGTCGAACACGATGACTGCTAGGCTGAAAGTTTCCCCCCTGCTTCGGGAGGGACGAATGACATCAGGATAACTGGTGGAAGTCGCCCGTGAAAAGTGAAACCTGAGTCTCTGCTCAATGAAATAAAAACATTAATTTCCTCCAATGACCTTATAGTTCATTCGGAGGTTGTTTGTTGTACATATAACACCGCTGTCGTTGTACATACATACATACATACATACATACATACATACACACATACATACATACACACATACATACATACATACATACATACATACATACATACATACATACATACATACATACATACATACATATGATACCATGAGATGAATTGCCGGGGAAATGCGTTGCTAAGTCGGCTGCCTCTTTGAAGATTCTGACGTGCACCGAATTTGTGCATCAAATTAATTACTTAGTTTGTTATTATGCTTTCAACAGGTGCGCTGCAAACGATTACTCACCCCTTGGCATTAATTTCATTTACTCCTGCATATTATCGTTAATTCAACCTATCGAACTCTTGCGCTGCCCTACCCGAAAGATGGGGGCCCGCGGTTGCCGGCCCCCATGCGGGGCTCTTGTATTACATCTACAATATATTTTTATTTGATACTATTACAGGCTCTCAGAGACGGCCCCACGTGGTAGCCTGAGTGACCCGAAATTTGGGCGGTTAGACACTGGCTTACGTTATTAGTGGTGTCCAATTGATCAAGTCAGCTCCTCGGAATCTTTGACCTGCCCGCGGATATGACTGTAATATACCACTTGAAATTATTGGTGTCAATAAGGTTATTTTCATGGTAACTATCTTTGGAACGTTTGATTTTTATTACTTGTTGAACATCCTAAAAACCATAGCCACTAGCAGAAATATACTGTAACTGAATGGTGCGTAGTAAGACGACGCACACCCCATGGAACAGTAACACAGTAACATTACATATGATACGAGTATTACAGAA
Source organism: Costaria costata (assembly GCA_036873775.1). Classification (NCBI taxonomy): domain Eukaryota; class Phaeophyceae; order Laminariales; family Agaraceae; genus Costaria; species Costaria costata. The sequence goes on along the minus strand of JAYJME010000159.1, from coordinate 20,280 downwards.
GAGTAGATTCGATTAAATCCTTACAATATACCAGGTACGTATGCATAATCCCTTCAGTTCCACAAGCATCTCACGCTGCTCCTCTCAATAAGGACTGTATAGCCTTACGTATCTTTCATAAGAAAATACATGATACATGATACAAGGTTCCCCTTCGGGATGTGGTTGGCTTGAAATCCCGGGGGTGTCGCAAGTTGAAAAGGAAGGGCGCCATCAGGCGTCCCTATTTACTCCGAAGAGTACTGCTGTACAAAACTGCTTGTATGACAGGATGAGGTTTGACGACGTATGGGTATGTATGGTTATAAAAATTACTACGTGCAAATGTTGTCAAATGATTCCATGTATCTCATGGTGACCACTGCACACACATACGAACACATCAGCACCGTGGCCAGCCGTGGCTGTGCCAAAGGCCAAAGCGTGGAGCTCTAGTGGTGTTGTATTGCTGCTGTTGTTGTTGTGTGTACCGCTGCTGTGCGGTTGCTTTTGACAGGCCGACGAAGAAGTGTGGGTGTACAGTACGCGACAGACAGCAGTTAAGCAACTCCTATTTTGGCTAAGGCTCTCGCGGCTTTTATTGTGATACCAACATTGAGCGTAGGCTCTTGAAGGCTATTGTATAGGATTTAGAGTGGGGTTCCTCGCTGAGCACAAATGCTTAGCTGTAAATTCTTATTTTTCGAAATTTTTCAGCCTGAAATTCTTACTACTGTAACTCCCAAAATCTTACGTAACACATCCTATCATTTTGGCTAAGGCTCGCGGCTTATTGTGATCTCAACGTTGAGATTAGGCTCTTAAAGGTTATTGTATAGGATTTAGAGTCGCGTTCCTCGCTGAGCACACATGCTTAGCTGTAAATTCGTATTTTTCGAACAACTCAGCCTTAAATTCTCCTGCCCCCTGCCCAACATCTCAAAAATAGAATTTTGCACCTCCCTCGACCCTCTCTTGAGATTTTGCGTTCGGTCCTATTTCCTGCAGCAGTAGGTCGACCTAGAAACATGGCACAGACACACACAGACAGATATGAACCAGCCGCAGCCGTCATAAACGGAAGAGCTTGATGTGCGACTGTTGTTGTACCCGTGGCTGCCACCAAGTAGAGAGTTTGAGACCTCGAGGGACGGTGAGATACAGCAGGCAGACATGATACGGCAGCAGCAGCAGAGCATATCGACAGATGTTATGAGAGCTCACAAACGGAAGAGCTTGATGTGCGACTGCTGTTGTACTGTGGCTGCCACCAAGTAGAGAGCTTGAGAGCTCGAGGGACGGTGAGATACAGGCAGACATGATACAGCAGCAGCAGCAGCAGAGCATATCGACAGAAGTTGTGAGAGCTACGAAAGTACGGGGAGAGCTTTGGGGACAACAGCAGCACGCTGCCAACTGCCAACAGCAGCTCGCTGCTGACTTTGGTTAGAGTTGGTGATATTGTTACTGCTGCTGCAACAGGCTTGGAGCGGACCCCTCTGATGGCGGTGCCGCTCTCTCACACACGCAGAAGTGAGGGCCGTCGAGAAGGGTGAAGCGAGACAAATATTCCGCGATTGGGTTTCGAACGTCCTGGGTGGCCTTACGTGGTCGGAAACAGTTTCCCGCATAAATAGCTATTCCCCGCAACTTTGAACGCCCATAGCACGCGACGCGGTGCCCGGGCGGGGCCTAGACCTGCGCCGCAGTGTTCACGCGGGCCCCTGCGTGCCCTGCAGCTGAGAGCGTGAGAAACGACCCTCGGCTGCAAGAGAAAAGCTTGACTTTGTCCAAAAAACTGCGTTTCATGTAAAGTAATAATATAACATTCTCCAAATTCTCCAAAACCAGCAACCAAAGCACTCAAGTTGACGACCGTTACATACAAATTCAAAAACAATCCTGCACGTTCCTAGCGACAGTTGATGACTTTACTATTCAGATTTGCTGCTGTGGGGGGCGTGCCTCTCGCTATACTCGTAGTCTTCGCTTGTACCAGCACTCGTCACCCGCCACAAACAACCCCCCGAAGGTACGCTATTACGACACTTAGGTGCGCGGGCCTTTTTTAATACCTGTAGTTTTTAAATATACTTGTAAACTTAATATGTCGATAGTAAATGTAAACCTGGGAACCGACCTACTGCTGTAGGCTTCGGCTCCCTTTTTCCTGGTTTTGCCGCTGTAAAAAAAACGGCTTGTATATTGCTGCTGAAAGGCAACAAAAACATTTTTCGGCTCAAATTCGTCTCGGGATATTACGTCTACGAAGGGAGGGAGCTGGGGTACAAGGGCAAATATAATGATATTAACTTAGTAAATATAGAAGTCGGCCCACTCCAAAACAATATGTTTTCGGAAAATTCTGCTCGAAATCTGAAAATCTACTCGCTCCCACGGAAATACGCTTGTTGTGTGGCCGGTAGGCTCAATCAGGGGCCCATTTCGGCTCGACGCTACTCGTAGAAAACTCGGCTCGAAACAAACAAAAAAATCTAAAAAACGCATTTTAGGGTTAATAGGTCATTCGGCTTTGGGTTTTCTAAGTCGACCTGCCGTGCTCTGATACAAATCTAGGCTAATCACGTCAGAATTTCCATGTCATTTGTACAAGCGCTTATTCGTTATGCTTCTTCAGCTTGACAGTTACGTACCGGTTCGGGATATTGTCATGTTGTGGATTGTGTGGATCTTCACATCTGAGTGAGGATGGGATGACGCACGATGCACGATGTCACTTTCTTCGTGCTGTCCCTATTGCTGGGAGATAATAAATTACCTGAATCACCAACGCATCGACTCTGTCCGAGTGTCTTGACTGCCGTGCTTGGGACTGACGAACACGCTAGAGCGTTGGTACCGACGCAGCCTCATCATGGGTGATGAACTTGATGATCGTACGGGCGTTGTATCGCAGCAGGGCCTTGTTTTCCAAGGTTTACAGCAAGCAGCCGCAGACGCAGAGGAGCGTTAAAAGTCGTCTCATGTTAAATTGCTTGAGATAATGGCTACTCTGCTGAAAACCAGCCGAGAAAGCGAGCTGCAGCGAAAGTCCGGTGGGGGGCAGAAGCTACCTGCCGTAGATACAGCAGGGAAGGATGCTGTGTCGCCATCGTTGGATCGCTCCGACGATGGATCCGGGAGCAGGAAGGAGGAACGGGGTGGCGCTGTGGGAGCTGATCCAACTGGAGGTCAGCTCGGCGGCAGAGAGCAAGACTGGGGCGTTGGCCCCTCAGGTGAGCTCTCAATCACCTGGCGGACGGTCTTCGTAGTCGATCATTTGTGGGGCAGCCGAATATGGACATTTCTGTGTTGAAGGGGAAGGAGAACTTTGATACGTTCTCGAAGCAGATACGAGTCCATGCGAAGCTGCATGGGTTCGAAACAATATTCGAGAATGACCCGTACGCAGAGGTTGGGGCCGAAGGAAGCGACCGTGCTTCTCTGATGGCCCAGGAAGTGACTAGTTCTATGTACGAGAGGCAGTTGATGGCATGGGTATTTCTGCCTCAATCTTTATAGTTCAACGGTGACAAAGCCACCTTTCACCGCGGCACATCTCCCAGGAAATGTTGGGAGTCAATAGTGGATTGGTACGATACTAAAACCAATGCCCAGAAGGGAACATGCATGAGGCAGCTATACAGTTTTCAGATCGAGAAGGAGGATGGCCCCGTAGAGAAACTCTACGAGATGGAGGACCTACGTGTTTAACTGGAAAATGCAGGCATGAGTGTGGATGACAAAACTTTGTACGATGTTTTGTTTCTGCCTGGCCCGCTGCCGAGTACGAGCTCGAGATCCGAGACATAAATTACAAGAAGGTTTACGATCCCGAGGAAATCATCAACTTCGTTCGCAGCAAGGACGAAACACTAGCCTCATCTCTTGGTAAGTCGAAAGGCTCGTCGAAATTGCTTGCCCTCGTCGGAAAGGGAGGGTGTGGTTACGGCGAGAAGGGTGGAAAGGCCCATGGGGGTCGGGATAGATCAGGGAAAGGCAACGGCAACACCATTTCAAACGGTGGAGCCGAAGAAGCGAAGTGCCCGAAGGGGGGGTGCTACCGGTGCAAGGCCGCGGCCCACTACAGTGACAGTTGCACAGCGAAGCTCTGCCAAAGGCGTGGTGGGAGAAGACACGAGGGCAGCAAGTGCACATCGCCGGCAGACATGGATGGATCGACGGCGGAGGCCGTGATTGCGATGGTGGTGGATCCCTGAGATGATGCCGTGGAGACGACGGCGTTCTAGGGATACAGCAGCCAAAGCCCCGCGATGGGAGTATAATCGTGGGCACCCCCGCCGTGTGTTGCGAGCGGAGGACTTCAAGTCGTACGACATGTATTTGCTGTACGCACTCCACTGCAGTGGTTGTGGAGGCAGCATATACGAGGCTATCGCTCAGCGAGGGTACATCTCTGATTGCGAATTCTGCGAAAGGTCGCACGGCCGACAGCCGTGCGCACCCTACCTGGGGGTGTTAGGTGGGCCAAAGTCGCACGGTATAATGGCCGCGTGCATTCTGCTGCTGTAAAGATTCGCAGTGGCAGGAAATGGGCGTGGGTTAATCGGGGGCTGTCTGCAGCAGTACCTAAGAACGATGGGGTTTCGTCCGGGCAAACAAGTCGAGCGGCATGGCCGCACGCACTCGATGAGACGCAGCAGCAACAGCAGCAGCGGAAGATGTCATGGAGCCAGCAGATCTAAATGTCACGTCAGCCAGGAGCTTTATGCACCATTCGGCAATTTCGCGGGGCGGGAGGGCAGGTCTGGCCATCAATGGTGGGATCACGTAGGAATTAATCATGAAAATATTTTAACGCAGGATCTACCCGACGATCGAAATATTATTTGGTCAAATGCGATGTTTATTTATTTGCGGCAAGAGTGGAGACCCGTAGATAGTAGACAACGTATCATCTGACATTCGTTTTGGATGGTATACTTAGCCTTTTTCACTTGTTAGCTTTGAAATGTATTTCCATCTTCGAATCAAACAGTCTTTGTAAATCCGAAAACTTGTAGTGCTTTTCTTGTGTAGACAGGACGACAATGGGGGCCTGGTAGAAATGAAATGCGATTTCTTAGCGATTTGGAGAAATACGGCAACGTAGGCGTACCATTGAGAGGTGTACTCATGGTATTGGTGGTAACTACAGTACTGGTTATATTAAACTTTGAAGGTATCTTTTACTTTTGACAGTATTCTACTGGTTACAAAATAAAGGAGGGTGAGCATATTCATGATTGTGTTTTTCGCGACAATATCAGTTTGCGAATACTTGTTCGCAATGGGAGAAAAGTGGAACGTAAAAGAATGATCGAATGGTTTTCGTAGCTCGGAGGGCTTAGGCGGTTCGAGTCGACAGTGGCGGCATTTTGTTGTTTCTTTATTCGATTATTATGAGCTACCTGGTAGGGGCTAGCAACTACTATTTCGGATATCTTGTAGCGTTGGATAAATTCTATGTTTGCAGAAAATAACGTATGCTAGCTCGCTTTAACGTAACGATCTGAGAGTCTATGACGGGAGTAGGGGGCAATCTTGCCTGGGGGAACAGGGCTCCTCGCGATCTCTGGCATCGTATATTTTCGCCTTAGTACTATCATTTTGGCGCGGCTGTTGTGATCTCGTCTACAATTGCAATAGTTCTATGTGGGAGGGGTGAGAGGCTTTTGTTCACAGGGGTGGGTTTCCTCTTTCGTATCACTTTTGTGGTCGATTTTGGTCACGGAGTTATGTGTTTTTGTCTTGGTTCTCCACTGTTACGTAAAGAGTCAGGGAGGGTATTTGATACGCCTTTTCAGCTTGACCGTTACGTACCGGTTCGGGATATTGTCATGTTATGGATTATGTGGATATTAACATCTGAGTGAGTATGGGGTGACGCACGATGCACGATGTCACTTTCTGTGTGTTGTCCCTACCTTGCTGGGGGATAATGAATGGCCTGAATCATCAACTCATCGACTCTGTCCGAGTGTCTTGACTACCGTGCTTGGGGCCGACGAACAGCGCTATCACATGCACACAGTCTAGGGGACGACTAACAACTTATTTATCGTGATTTAGCCCCCTGGGGATGAAATTATGAAATTAGGCTCGGGGCTCGACCCGCCTACAGTCGGCTCAAAACGGAGTACCACTCTGCTCTTAAAGAAACCTCCCGAAAATCGAACCCGAAAACCGATGATCGGCCTTTTCGGCTAAAGTCGGCCGCGGCTCGGCTATTTGGCTCACCTACCGCTCGTCTAATCCTGGTAATACTATTAATGTGTGTGATATATACGTATGTATACATACCCTGGTACTGCTGTTGCCTATTCCATCCGTACGATACGAGTACTCCTGTGTACCTGTTTGTACGATTTCGTGAGGGGTAAGTTTCATACCATGCACACGATATGAGCAAGTAGTCACGATGGGCTTGGCCTCTGGCACTCACTCTGAGCTGGTAGGTGCGGTCCTTGATTTCCAGTCCTTTGCGCATCTTCTCCCCAAGACTCTGTCATGTTTCGTGCGCATTGAGAGGGAGCGATATAACATATCAGGGAAATGTCAGTGTTTGAGTCCTCACCTCCCGGTCGTGGCACTAATCAAGCCTTCACAGCGTATATATGTACCTGCTCCATTCCCTGCTTTTTCCGAGTACCAGCTCTAAACTCTGGTATTAATTATCCTCTTTTTATACTACATTTTGCCGCCACCAATGCTGCTGCTGTAAATAAAGACTGAACGTTCCGACGGAACGAAGAGTGAAGAGGAAACCGGGAATGGACGCGAATGCGCCGATCATGAACTATCCGATTTTGCTGTGCTGCTTCTGGCGCGACAGGCGACACCTCGAACATCACAATACTGCAGCAGTATCGAATAATGGGCGGCTCGAGGTTGTGTTTCGGTGTTGTTGAGGTGTTGTGGTGTTGTTGTGGTGTTGTCGTGGTGTTTTGGTTGGACCGCATCCTACCATAATATTTCGTAATCCCCCTGCCGCATTGCACCGCAGCGCAAAACCGCAAGTCTCTCCTTTCTCCCTTCCCGCCAGAAACCGCAAGTCTCTCCTATGTATTTCCTACATGCCGACAGTTACGGTATCACGAGCGCCGCCTCGGACACCAGGAAGGAAAGAATGGAACACCTCGCAGGACCTGCTCTTCTCTACCTCCCCGGGCGCTCGTTCCGCGGCACAAAGCCGCCGTCTCCGACCTGCAGAAGTTTCCTCCTCATTTCGTACAATAGCACCTGATACCATACGTAACTAAGGGTCCCCGTTTTAACGAGAAAATGAAATGAGTCGATTTCAACTTTTTGAATTGAATAGAAATCAATTTGGTTCTGATTGGTAAAACAATAATTCACCAAGAACGCATTTTCATTTTGGTGAGATGGAATTTCGATTCAATTGAAATCTCAAAGAAGGCTCTGTCGTTTTGGACATGTTTGGGAGAAAATTGAACTGAATCGAAATCAATTTGAGGAGTTGATCCAACTTGACATGGCATGTTCACACTGGGCCAACGTCCCCGAGGCAGTCCGTGGGCTGTTTCGGCTTTGTCGACGACCACCAGGGAGGCGATAGAACGAGAACCTCAACGAAAGGCGACCGGAGCAATAGCCCCGCTCACGATCACATGTCATGTATAATAGCACATCGTACCCCGGCGGTGGCGCCTCAAACGAAATCATGGCGACAGCAATCTCAATTTTTCAGCCGGCTCGATCGGCCAAACCTCACGAAAACCGAGCAATAGAGCACGAAAACTTAGGATGCGCTCAAGATTTCGATAGCTTTAATCGCCGTTGCTGTGTAGCGCGTGGCGTTTTGGGTCTCCCTCCGCCCACCCCAGAGACCCTGAAAGTGTGATAGCTTCGTAGCCTGTGCCTCCAAAAACAATAAGGGGCTGGCGGCGGCGCGCACGCGATGGTGCAAGCTGTCGCTCTGGTCTTAATTCGCAGGTGTTAGTAGGCGGGGCGTTGTGTGACGTGATGCGTTATTCCGATTTATTATATTTTGAAGAACTCATGCGTGCCGTTTCCCGATAAGACCCAAAACATGATTTTCTCCAAACATCCTTAAAACCTCAATTCAATTAAATTCAAAAAGCTGAATTGGCCAACTCTTGCAATAAAACTGATTCTGAAAACCGAAAAGGAGGTTTCAGCACCTTTGCGTTAGGGGACGGCGTCCGCCTGTGGCATTGTTCTTGACATACTAGTCCAAAGGCTTGGCACGAGCCGCTGTGAGGCGTGCTCGTCAGCTTCGCTCAGAAGAAACGTATGATGTTGAAAATGTGGCACTCTCTGGGCCAAGATGAAATAACTCTAACGTAAAGATCAGACAGAGCTGAGAGATTGGTTGTGTGCTTGGTGGGCGTAATCAGCCTCGACTCGCTCGGCTCTGCGACTAGATGTACTCTATCGGGTAATTCTACAGACCGACCCACAGCAACGTTCCTTGGATGCTTGCTCGTGACCGTTCCACGTACTACAGTACGTGTACTGTCCTCAAGAACACTATCCTTCCAGAAGTTCAAGGACAAACAGGTTCTAGATGCCCCGCATGTTTCCTTAGAATGTTCCTATTCGTATTTCGCGGCATATCCATGGCTGTCCTGATACTAAGTACTATTCGTACATGACTGAGTACTCCCTTACTTCAATAGTACTCTATGTTACTGAGTTAGATAGATGGGCTGGTACATACACCTACTCTTATACCTGCTACTATAATACGACGTTGTTCCCGATCTGCGACTCAGTAGTCTACTGGTTACTGCTGCTGTAGAAAAGTACCTACATGAAAACGACCCCTCGATGGAGGTAACAAAGTCTAATTACTGTTTGCGATCGAAACTTAGTTACTCAGTCAACTTGGTCTAACGTAACGCGCTCGTGCGTGGTACTTACGGCAACTGGCTACGTGCTCCATATACATCCTCCCTATATATACGGTAGCATGCTTACTATAACGTTATCTCAACAACTCCCACTGTTACTTCGTGTACTTTACTTGTCTGCATAATGTTTTGACAGTTTTGAAGCAAGTGCAAGCGTACAAACCGTATTCATATCACAGACAGGCCTTAGAACCCGCGCAGGCCTCACTATACATATACCAGACAGACATACTCGATACTATATTACTCCGTACGCTTAATACTACGACGTCGCTACCGACCGTAGGTTTTTCGTTTGAAAGAAAACCAGTAGAACATCAGTCTTAACTACCACACTTTGCGTCAGAAACACATTTCATAGTGCCATCGTAATGTACTGCCCAAAGGGTGGATGAACAGTTGAAGACAAGTTTGTGTCAACTGCATCTCAAGCAAAAAACAGCATTTCAATGATCAGTTTGTTGACCAAGAAACATAACTACTATTGGTAGCAGGCTACCACGTTTCTGCCCGCCCCGTACTAAGAAGACGTGTGGCACTGCAACAAAAACAAATCTTGCCATCAAGGTGGTGCGACCCCTAGGTGACGAAGATGTCCTCCTCCCGGTGATCCAGATGATGATGGTGCAGCGGCCCCAGAAACGGCGTCCCACCAGCCCCAACCGATGATGATGTTCAGCGACTCCAGAAACGATATTTCAGCAGCCCTAAACCGATGATGATGTCCAACGACTCCAGAAGCGATATTCCAGCAGCCCTGAATCGATGATGATGGGGCAATTCCAGAAGACGTTATCTCCCGGTGACCCCAAATATATTATGCTGTGGACCGATCCCGAATGATGTCCTTCTGGCGACGCCACGACAATTATTCGGCGATTCCGGAAACGACGTCCCGGCCAATCCCACGATGCGCGACCCTGGGCGATTCGATGCTCCTTCAGCGGTTCACGATGATGCTGATGATAATGATGGTGATGGCGACCTCAGGCAATGATGATGTTGCTCCAGCGATCCCAGTCAATGATCCTTGCTGCGGGGGATAAAGCGCGACTTAGAACAGGAAGTCGCCGTCGAAGTCGTCGTCTAAGTTGATGGCTTGCTTGTCGTCGTTCTCGGAGTGAAGGGAATGGGCGCCAAAGACAGCAACAGAAAAAACCCACCCTCCTTCGGGCGCGGCGCTCCCTGCTTGTAGCAGTCGGTATCGTGGTGCGAAGTGGTCTTGTGAAGCGAGCACCACTTCTTCGTAGTCTCCCTTGCTAATCCTCCAGACTTCCTGCTCTTCCCTGTAGAACCATTGTTCCATTTTTCGTTGGTCTTACCGTGCACGGCGCAGTCGCTCTTGTAGTGCCCCCCTTCGCCGCAGTTGTGGCAGATGATGCTGTTGGGGTCAGCTGCTGATTCCACCTACATGACCACGCCACGTCCCGCGATACCCCCGCCCTTGCCCTTGTTGCGCGACAAGGCATCCATGTAAAGATGGCGCATAGTGGCTTGGATCCTCGGCAGATCAAATTCAGGGTCCTTACAGGTGGTCAGCTAGATGTCTCTGTACTTGTTCGGAAGGCCTTTCACGATGAAGTCCTTAACGTGCCGCTCAGTGACGTGTTATTTCACCGCCGTCAGCCGACTGCGCAGGCGTTTGGCCTGCGTTATGTAGTGCCGGATCTCCATCCGTTTCCAGTTTTGACCGCGAGCGCCGCCTGCAATGCGCGAATGGTCTCATTAGTGACCCCGAAATACTTGTCCTCCAGTTCCTTAATCACCCTATGGCCATACCCACGAGTCCCGCGTTCGTCGTATCCGTGGATAGCCACCAACAGACCCGCTGCCTTGTCCGTGACTAGATACAGGATTGCATAGAGGTCCTGGTTGGTGCGGTCGAACACAGCCTGGCGCTGTTGGACGTTCCTTCCAGGAGTGTCCAGCAACCCGGTGTGAAGGACAGTGCAGGCGAAATAACGTCTCCCCCCGTGTCTGCCCCGTCCGTAGCCGCACTGCCCGCTTCCTCTGTAGGCCTGGTCTGTCCTTCCATCATGGCAAATATGTCCGGGCGTCGCATACTTGGTATGAAATCTGTCTTCTTATGCCACTCGCTGAAGTCCTCGGGTTTCTCGCCGTTACACGGTTTGATTTGCCTCATGACGTTGATGAGGTTGCCGGTGACGGTGGAGTCTGCCATATTCGCATTCCGCCGTAGATATGAAAAATGTGTAGTAGTAGAAGAGCGAGTATGACACGTAGGAGCGCAGCAGCTCCAGATGATGATGATCTTGGCAGCTTTGTCGGGATGTAGACGTTGTCCTTCGTAGCAGCAGTTAGTCCCAGTTAGGTGACGATGATCTTCGTAGCGATGCGGAGTAACTCGCTGCTGTATGTACGAGTACGTAGCAGCTCGGACCTCAGGTGTAGTCGTTACTTGACTTACCTGATGGGCTGCAGTTCTACGCGAAGCGCCAAACACGTCAAGGCCCTATCTAACCTGTTGGGGGACGGCGTCCGCTTGTGGCATTGTTCTTGACATGCTAGTCCAGCGGCTTGGGGCGAGCCGCTGTGAGGCGTGCTCGTCAGCTTCGCTCAGAAGAAACGTATGATGTTGAAAAGGTGGCACTCTCTGGGCCAAGATGAAACAACACAAAAGAAAAGAGAGGTCTGAGAGATTATTTGTGTGCTTGGTGGGCGCAATCAGCCTCGACTCGCTCGGCTCTACGGCTAGATGTACTCTATCGGGTGATTCCACTGACTGACCCACAGCAACGTTCCTCGGATGTTTGCTCGTGACCGTTTCACGTACTACGTGTACTGTTCTCAAGAACACTATGTTTCCAGACGTTCAACGACAAACAGGTTCTAGACGCCCCGCATACTTCCTTAGAATGTTCCTATTCGTATTTCGTCGAATATCCATGGCTGTACTGATATCAAGTGCTATTCGTACGTACATGACTGAGTACTCCCTTACTTCAATAGTACTCCATGTTACTGAGTTAGATAGATAGGCCGGTACATACACCCACTATTATACCTGCTACTGTAATACGACTTTGTTCCCGATCTGCGACTCAGTAGCCTACTGGTTACTGCTGCTGTGGAAAAATACCTACATCAACACTTTGCTGGCGCGTTTGACCCGGGGAACGGGAGAATCGGGACCGCTCTTATCAAATTACGACCGGCCTTTTTTCGAGACGCATCCAATGAGGTTGGCCGTTTCTTCAGGATATCAGTTTGAACAAAAAAACGAAATGAAACCCAATTTCGGATCTATATCGCAGTTTTATGCGAAGATTCTAAAAGATGGACAATTGTTCGGATAAAACTGCGATATATATCCGAAACTGGTTTTGCAATATTTTTTGAAAATTTGAACCTGATATCCTGAAGAAACGGTCAAAGTCATTGGATGTGTCTCGAAAAACGACTAGTCGGAATTTGAGAAGAGCGGGCCCAATTCTCCCGTTGCCCGGGTCAAACACGCCTGCAAAGGTGCTGAAACCTCCGTTTTCGGTTTTCAGAAAAATATTATTCTATTCTAGGACATGGCCTAACGAGAAAATGAAATGAATCGAATTCAACTTTTTGAATTGAATTGAAATCAACTTGGTTCTGATTGGTCAAAAACTCGTTCGCCAAGAAGAAGTCATTTTCATTTATGGGAGAGAGAATTTCGATCCAATTGAAATCTCGAAGAAGTATTTTTGAGCGGCTTTTGGAGAAAATTTAATTGAGTCTAAATCAATTTGAGGAGTTGATCCAACTTAACATGGCATGTTCACACCGGGCCAACGTCCCCGAGGAAGTCAGTGGGCAGTTTCGGCTTTGTCGACCACCACCACCGAGGCGATAAAACATGACCCTCAACGAAAGGCGACCGGAGCAATAGCCCCGGCCACGACCACATACAACAGCACACCCCGGCGGTGCGCCTCAAACAAAAAAACAGGCGGCCGCAATCTCAAATTTTCAAGGGTACGCGCGGTAAACGTTGGGACGGGAAAATGTGGTCGGGACGGGAACGGAACTGGACGGAAACGGGAATCCCGCGCGTATTATTCCCCGTCCTCGATTTCCCGACCCCTTCCCGTCGTTGGACTCTGTTCTCACTGTCTACGGTCCGCGTTACGCGTCTTGTTCCCGTCCCGACGGTTTCTCGTCCCGCCGTAAGGTGTCTTCCCGACTCTTCCCGTTCCACCGTCTTCCCAGTTGTTCCCATCTCATCCCGACGTTCGCACAGAGTTTGCCCCATCCCGCAACTCATTACTGAGGCAGATACTCCCATCCCATCTACCACTGGTTTCGTCATTTTCCCATCATATGACTATGGATGCAACTGGATTATGCAACTTTGGATGCAACAGAAGCAGCAGCAGTACATATATATGTAGAGGAGATTCGACACCTTTATTTCGTGTTCTTAATTTTTTTCGGACAAAAAAACAAATTACTCGCCTTTTTATGAAAAAATAGATAAACTTCAGATGTGAGTCGATTATACTTTGGAACTTGTAAAAATAAAAGTGGAATAGTTTGTTTTGTTTCTTACAAAAGCAGGTGGAGAGAAAAAATAATAAAGACAACAGCTCGTTGACGAGGGAAACAGGTATAACAGTGGTAGGTACTACACGCTGCTCGTGCGTATACAAAGCGTTTGGGGAAGACTACTTCGTGTCGAGGCGGGCGATAACACCATAATACCCTGGATAATGCGATAATACGGCGTACTGGATATATGCTCGGCGTACATGACATTCAGTTACGACCAACGCGTGATGCTGCACACACGTACTTTAAAGTTTGTCCTTTTCTATGTTTCCGTGTGTGTTCTTTACATTAAACCGTTCTTCTACTCGTCGACATCTAGCACACCCATTGTCTGTGCGCTGATTCTTCACCCTATTAATAGGAGAAACAGGCTCTGTGGTCACAAGCTACGACACAGAGATAACGCACAACATAAATGCATTGACAACGCACTGTCATGCCATCGTATTGGGTACGACAGGCAGGCACAACATACATTCATACGCCAGCAACCGACATGCATCGAAAGAGAGAAGGAGAATTCAATCAAAAGAAAACGACAAGAACAAAAATAAGAAAACAAGAAAAGAAGAGAAAATAAACGCGAAAAGGAATAAAACAAAATCAAGATCAAGAGGACAACAAAGAAACCTTCCAACCGGAAAGTAGAGCCACAGCTCGGGAGCAATAGGGTATGATAGGACAACATAGCTACCCCGAGCACGAATCAGAATGCACACGCAAGGGGGAAACAAAACAAGACTACGTAAATACTGTAAGGAGAAATAATGAAAGAAGAAAGAAAGGCAAATATAAAGGCAGACTAAAACACGTTACGAGTAAAGTAACGGAAAATTAAATCACGAAAAATATCACAGTCGAGGCAGCCGCAGCAGTTGGTGGTATGATTACTGTACTACATCAGTATTAGCATAGACAGGCAGGTTCTCCCTACTAGTCGGCCTGGTACCTTGCTACCCTGTCTGCCTGCTTTCGTTTACCGCGGTTACCCTTCTACTCTTTCTGCAGCCCCCCCCTGCCCTCACTCCCATGGACGGCTTTCCATCTACTTCTCCCCATTCCCTTCAGCACCACCCACAGAGGGTGCGCTGCGCTGTTTACTTTGCTCCGCTTCCTTCACATGCCACCTGCCCATGGACCGTTCGGCTTCTTCAAGCACCCCAAGGTACCATTTGCCCGCCTGTTGTGCTGCATTGGTCCACAGAGCGGCCTCAACTCCAACCGTCAAGCGGGCGTTTTCCGTTGATCCCTCGTTGGATTTGAAAACGTTAAGGTCCTCAATTAGGCACCTGTGCCACGTCTTCCACCGCCCGCCTGGTCTCGGCTCCCACCCGTCCGTAATCGTCCCGAACATCACCCGACTGGGTAGTCGCCTCTCGTTTTGTCGCCCCAAGGCCCACGAAAAAAAGCGCCGCCGCTTACGGATGGTCGTTTGGATGGTCTCGCACTGTGTCATCTTGAGGGTCTTCGAGTACGAGAGAGTGGTGTGGTCGGTACGGAGTCGGCGCTGAAAGCCAATGACTCGATTGAAGACTTTGCGGCGAGCCGTTCGGAGCTTGGCGAAGTGTCCCCCTCTGAGGGCCCATGCTACACATCCGTAAATCAGAGTCTCAATCGCTTCGACCTTCGGCATACGGACTTTCAGACGAAGCGGTGCGGTCGTTCTGTCATACAACTCCGGGCCGTACCGTCTAAGGCATGCCCGCATGAGCCGGATCCGTCATTCGATTTCGATGGAGATCGCAACGTCGGCGCAATCGTGGACAATGTCACCTAGGTATAAGATCTGGGCCGTCTGTCTGTACCTCTGGCCCTGCTGCTTTGATAACAAGTGGTGGAAGGGGAGATGTCTGGTCCGGTGTACGTAGCAGCATCGTCCCTGTCTTATTTTCAGATACCGTGAGGCCTGCTGCTTCGACGACAGTCACGATGACTGTCATCATTTTAGCAAGCCCTTCCGCGGATTTCGAGACACTTCCTGCGTCGTCTGCGTACAGCATTTCCCACACAGCCCTTTTCACGTATGCCAACGGCTCCTCCTTTTCGACTACCCCAGGTTCCTGGAGGCTAACTGAACCCCTCGCGATGCTTTCATCTACACTGAAGCGTACCAGCACGACGTGTATCGCAGCAGCGAAGAACATGTTGAACAGTAACGGTACACACGTTTATATGGTGCCAGATATTTCTATATTGGTAGTCTTCGTGCGCTTTGTCCTTTTTTCGTAATTGACAGCTCACGCTGCACATATTCGGAGGGCAAATACGTACCGGGTAAATACTTAGTATGAAAACTAAACTAACCAGTGTCAGGTGTTTGCACTCTAGAGTAACATGCTATCGGCAATTTCCCCCTGTTTCTGGACTTGCTTGCATTGCGCCCGACACAGGGGAAGATGACTTCGAGTCAGGGCGCACGACGCCTGACAGCGTTTCGACAGCAAGCGCCGAGACTGGCACATTGCCAGTCTCGGCGCTTGCTCTCGACATGCTGTCAGGCGTCGTGCGCCCTGACTCCAAGTCATCTTTCCCTGTGTCGGACGCATCGCAAGCAAGTCCAGAGATAGGGGGAAATTGCCGATAACATTTTATGAGGAAGAGTGCTACTTGTGCATCAAGTATTGTTTGGTTTTGGTTGTCGTGTACACACGTTTATATGGTGCCAGGTATTTCAATATTGTTAGTCTTCGTGCGCTTTGTCCTTTTTTCGTGTTTCACAGGTAACACTGCACATATGATATTCGGAGGGCAAATACGTACCGGGTAAATAGTATGAAAAATAAAATAACCAGTATCAGGTGTTTGGACTCTAAAGTAACATGCTATCGGCAATTTCCCCCTGTTTCTGGACTTGCTTGCAATGCGCCCGACACAGGGGAAGATGACTTGGAGTCAGGGCGCACGACGCCCGACAGCTTGTCGACAGCGAGCGCGACTGGCAAAGTGGCCGCCGAGCGAAACGTAAGCGCCATGTGCAAGGTGGGGTTTGAATTCCCTGTTTACATTATTGGCCTTTTCTACTGTTCGATGAAAAGTTTGGTGGTACATACACGTACAGTACACACACCTGGAAGTCATGGTACACACACAAGCCCTTCCAGGTGCCAGGAAAGAAGGAGCGCCATATTCCCGCCTGTATACCGGGCAGCGCTGACTACGTAGAGGGATTGCAATCCTTGAATGCAGCACTTGCGGGAGATCTGAGGTGCAGGCTTAACGGCCAGACGGACCCCAGCTTGTGGTTTTGATATAGGTACGCACGACCAATGCAGGCGGAGGAAGCCCGCTCGGGCGAAGACGTTGCTACCGAGGTTTTGCCGTGTGTGCCGTAATTACCGCGGCTTCGTCGTATTCCAATATGGTTTCAGACATGTTCCGCCGTATATACTGGTACTTGGTATAATATAATATACCGTAACCGTTTCCGTCTAAAGTAAGGTTACCGCTGTCTTCCACAACTGTCCGGTTTTTGTAAGCATTGGATAGCAGATATGTCAGAAGGCGGCAGTATAGGCCTGTGACGGGCGGCGGTCTAGACTGAATATACTATTTTAGTCTAGGAGACCGCAGTTTAGGCCTGTGACGGACGGCCGTCTAGACTCCTTGTACTGGTTTTGGTGTGTAGGAGACCGCAGTTGAGGCCTGTTACATTTTTGTTGGGTAGGGTGTATTGAGGAACCCCTTGAAGCCAATCCCTCCTTATTAAGAGCTTACTTCGTACCCCCTTTTGGTTGGAACCGCGTTCGCTGTACTTAGTGATATACTTAGCGCTGTACTTAGTGCTCGGCGTAACGATAATCTACGCCGTCTGCCTCGTTTCAAATTTGTTTGTATCATACGTATTGTAAAACGTTTCAGTTTTTTTCTGGGCAGCGTATTTTCCGTGTTGGGCGTTACATTTTCCTTGTTGGGCTTGGTTGAGAACACACCGCCGTTTGGTGGAAACCAGTATACACACCTGGTACTATCGCGTGCCTGGTGTATTGTCGTGCCCCAAATGCGAGCTCGAAGCCCCCCTTGATTCAGGTGCTTTTCGATGAAACAAAAGGGTTTTAATAATAGGCACCTCTTGTCCTGATGTGATGATTTACCGGTCATTCCGTGTTTTGTTTCGTTATTTCCCGTTGCCCTGCCTGTCGCGTTTCATTCCGCCGCCCCCCGTCGCGGGACCTGGACAGGACGCCCAAGGTACGGTGGACCAGCTCACCCTGGCCGGCGTGCAGGAGGAGGTGCGAGCTTTGAGTCGAACGGTTAGCGCCTGCCAGGCGCAGGTTGGGTCGTTGGGTACGTCACTCAGCGTGCTCGCGGCCGAGGCTGCGGTCAACACCGGCGTGTCTGTACTCGGTGGGGAGGGGGGGGAGGAGGAGGAGGAGGAGGAGGGGGTGGAGGAAGGGGCGGCGGCTACGGCTACGACTACGGCAGGGGCTACGGCAGCGGCCACGGCAGCAGCAGAAGCCGAATATGTGATCAAGACTAAAAGGCGCTCTGGCGCCTGTCGCATGCTGGCAGGCATCGTGCGCCGGCGGCGTGACCGCAATATGGTTGGGGCCCTCATGCCGTTTAAGCGCACCGCTTCGGCAGCAGTGGCAAACGAAGTGGCGACGGTAGCAGCGGCGGCGGAAGCGAAGGCGGTGGCCGACGCAAGGGAGGCAGCCGCAGAGGAAGCCGTGGCGGCGGCTAGGGAGGAGGCGGAGACGATGGTGGCACAGGCGAGGAAGGAGGCGGAAATTGAGGCAGCGGCTACGGCCATAACTACGGCAGCGGCCACGGCAGCAGCGGAAGCAGCATCGGCGGCGGCTGCCGAAGACGTGGTTAAGGTTGAAAAACATTCTGGCGCCTGCCGCATGCTGGCAGGCATCATGCGCCGGCGGCGCGACCGCGCTATGCTTCGGGCCCTAATGACGATTGGGAGCGCCGCTTCGGCAGCAGTGGCGAAGGAAAGGGCGACGGCGGCAATGGAGGCGGAAGCGGTGGCCGGGGCAAGGGCGGCAGAAGCCGCGTACAAGGCTAGGGAAGCTGAGAAAAGATGCCGAGCAAGGGCGGCGGCAGCAGAGGAAGCCATGGCGGCGGTCAAGGAGGAGGCCGAGAATCTCGTGGTGGGGGTTAGGCGGGAAGCGGAGGCGAGAGCGGAGGCAGCACTGGAACGCCGCCACTTGGACGTTGTCGCCAAGATTGTGGACGCGGAGACGGCATATCTTCGAAAAGAAATGCGAGCGGTCGAAGCACAGCTGGTCGAGGCCAGGTGGCTGGCGAACAGGGGGCACCCCGGCAACGGAGCTTCTGTCTCTGAGAACTCTGTCGAGGAGAGGCGGGGGGGGAGGGAGAAAGAGGAGGAGGAGGAGGAGGAGAAGGCAGGGGAGAGGGAGAGCAGGGAGGAGAAAGAGAGCACGGCCGAGAACGCAGCGTCTGCGGCTTGGGCCGATACCGCAGAGGTGGCGCGGACGGGGTGGGAGGTGAGGAAGGTTGGAGCTCTCTACGGCAGGGAAGGCTAAGCAGGCGCGGTCGGGTAGCCAGGGATGTATTGTAGCTCGCTGTGATGGCTCGGAGACGACGCTCGACCAGTCTATATTGAATGAGCACCGTGTGATACTTCGTTTAGTTGGGTGTGCATATGTTGTGATTTCCTTGCCTTGCCTTGCCTTGCCTTGCCTTGCCAATCCTTATTGTGTTGCATGTTCTGTACTGGCTGGATGATGTGCTATTTTTCCTCGACCTTGCTTGTGTTAGGAGACTGTCATCCCGTAAAATCAAAACGCATCAATTTACCGCAATAAGCTCACGAGGTGTAACCATAACCCCCCCCCCCCCCCCCGGGCCGTCCCGCCGGTGCCTGTCCCTTTTGTTTGCCACCTTTTGTTACTTCTACTACTACTACTACTACTCCTACTACTGATGCTGCTACTACTACTACTACTTCTACTGCTGCTGCTACTGCTGCTGCTGCTACTACTACTACTACTGCTGCTACTACTACTACTACTACTACTACTGCTACCACTGCTACTACTGCTACTGTACTACTGCTACTGCTACTGTTTGCAGGGAAGCACTATCGCCTGGCCGGGCGCGCGCAAATCGACGCCGAGCACCTCCTCTAACCCCATCACCGCTAGCTACGCCGTCGCCGTAGCTGCGGCTAGCCCCTCTGCCCCCGCCGCAGCCGCAGCCATCGCTACGTACCCCGTCCCGGCTACCTCCACCGCCGCCCGCTCCTCCACTACCGCTACGGCCGCCGGCGGTGGAGCGTCCCCGCTCGGGGGCAACCGCGGTGTTGAGGTTCAGGCAGGGGTGGACGTGAGCTGGTGAGTGAAACGACTGTTAGGGTGCGAGGTAGGGAAGGGGTGTACTCATTGTCATGCATGGTCGTAGTCGTATGCTGTGAGGGTAGGGGGTGGGGGTGTACTCAGTTTCAAGCATGGCCGTAGCGATATTATGCAAGGAGGTGGTGAGGGGTTCGCGGGGTTTATCGTGTTTCGTCCGGCGCTTGTACGGGGCGGAGAGGTCGGGGGATGGGGAGGGGGGGGGGGGGGTGTACTCATATCATGCACGGCCGTAGTCATATGACCATAGACCCTCGCATCCCTACTATGCCTGGACGGAGCACGTCGGGTTTTCACTGACCAGGCAGACATTGCTAGCACCAAGCGCGAATCTCTGTTGAGGTGTTGGGCGAGTCACAAAAAGGGTGAACTGCATCCTACAAAAACCGCTCCTAAGACGGACTTCAGCACGTTGTGCTCTTTCTTGCTTATGGATGACAGCGACCAATGAGTTATACTTTGTTCTCTGGTGTGGCCACTCCAGAGACAGCAATGGGTATTACTATGTAACTGCCTCGTGGGTGCCTTACCATGTTCACACT
>JAYJME010000158.1:0-32931 GCA_036873775.1 Costaria costata | reverse complement strand
TTTTGGGGACAAAACTACTTGGAAATAATGTGTGATACCATTTTGGGGTAGTAAAAGGGTTAATCCCTTAAGAAATTCACCCCCGTTCATGGGACAAAACCACTTGAAATTAGACAAGAATCGGTTTTGCAGTAGGGAAAGGGATATATACATTATAAAACCATTATTATTGCACCCAGGGTTTACACGAAAAAACAATCCCGACCCCAATACGGTACGTACCCATTCGCGAGACCCAGACAGGGGGGGTATACTAAAATCAAGTAAAGTACAAATGTGAAGAAAAAAAAAAAACGTTTTTCGTAATTTCGTCCAGAACTCCCACCGCACTGTGTTTTCTTTAATCAAATATGTAAAAAAAAAAGTTTTTCGTAATTTCGTCCAGAAATCCCACCGCACGTTTTTTTTTTTCATTTCGACCTTGGGAAGAGAAGTGTGTATATAGGTCGTTTTTCTCTTTTTGTACGAGAGCACCCCTGTTGGGCCCGCTTTTTGTTTTACGATTAAGAAAACAACATGTAGCTCCTTGCAGTATCTTTCCAGATTGAAAATTGTTAACAAGAGCTGAAATGATTTTTTACAAAAACTTTACAAGATTCTCCTCCGGACGTATTTATATTATACGTGGGGTGACGCAAGGTTTGCACAATTATTTCTTCAAAGTCAAACAAAAAAAATACGCCAGAGTACGTCGTAGCTGTTAACTATTTGTTCGTGTACAATTGTCACATCGGCGGAGTTTTTTTCGTGCGGCATGACGATCGAGTACAGCGAACAAAAGCTGTGTTGCTACTGGTTGGCAGACACAAAAGGCCAGAGTGGTCGAGTTGTACTGCTGCTGCTGCTGCTGCTGCTGCTGTTGTTGTTGTTGTCGTTGTTGTTGTTGTTGTTGTTCTTGTTGTTGTGTGTACCGCGGCTGCGCGGTTGGTTGCTTTTGAAAGCCCCGAGGACCTGTGGTGCTCCCTGCGCAGCATCTAAATAACAATGGCACTTCTACTGCTTGCTGTAGACCTCTGTTTTGACACACAGCAGAGTTTTTTTGGTTCTCGTACGTATGATATGTGTGTGTGCAGTGCTCACCACAAGAAACATACTATACGTGCAACCATGATAATATAAGTTAAAACACACTTCGTCGAACCTCATCGAGTCACAATACAAACATTACTATTAATAGTACTCGGTAGCACCAGAAGGCACGCCGTGATGGCAGCCTTCATCATGCAACACTACATAATAAGCATTCCAGGTACCAGGTATCCGAGGGGTGTGCTTAGTAATATTAATAGTATATAGGATGGCTAGTTCGCTAGGGCTGTGTATCGGTACACCGATATTTTTCGATATATCGGACGATCCGATATATATATATATATATATATAGTTTATATCGGGAAGTCGAGCCGATATTTTTGCTTCGAGGGTACCGTATCGGGGTCAAAGTTAGAGCCTAGAGCCTTCTTGACAACGACTTGGGATAGATCTTCCAGCGGTCGCGTTGTTGATTGTTCACGATTTCGCCGGCTAGGAAGCACTTCCGAGGGTGGGATCAAGCCACGGGCGTAGACCCAATCTATAACCCTTAAACCCTAACCCCAATCCGGACCAAAACGGGCCAGAAATTCGTTTTTTGTTTTTTGGAAATTTTCGAGCTGCGAATCGTGAGTTGCCGTCCTAACCTATTAGTGAGTCAAACTTTGGGGAAATTTCTGTCCTAAGTCGCTGTCAGGACTACTGCTACATTTAAGCTACCCCGCGGGTATACTATTAATATACCAGTATAATGTATATATATTACGTGGTATGCATATGGCTACGAGTATAGTATTGGGGGGCGGTAAATTAGGTGATATATTATATGTGCCCCGCGGTCCATATTCCGTTCAACCCGCCGGGAAGAAAGAAACACGGGAAAATCACAAGTCCTCGTAAAACTATAATACTTCGTAGATAGGTATTGGGAGCTATTAACAATACGAAAGGCTACCCGACTACCCTAGTGCATTGTCCAAAATATCGTACCAGGGTATGCATTGCATTTTATGATACCTCGTATTAGATATAAATAAATAAAAAGTCACCTGTTCGATCGAAGGATTGCGGTAAAAAAAACGTATTTCCAAGCTGCACGGGATACTTCGATCGCTCGTGCTAATAATACGTGCTTAATATGGCTTAATGAAGGATGTTGACTTCTTATTAATAGTGAGGGGCGGAAGCGTAGGTAAAATTTAGCCGTTGGTAGGTTTTATACCCGTTGGTAGGTTACCCGGGTACCCCAAAGTACACAATACCCTAACAAACACACATTTGTCACTACTATATGCCAGTATACCTTTGCTGGTGTTATATACTGGTATCATACAACCAGGTAGCAGCAACAACGGATTGGACTGCAGTCACCCTACTATATATAGGTGTTGAGCTGGGTTTCCAATCACGGCTGGCGGCATCATAATTGTTATCAGCGAAAGCGAGCTTCCAATTTAAACATCGCAGAGAAAGAGGGCATCCCTTTCGAGCTGGCTGCTGAAGCCGGGATCTATACATATATACCTGGGTTATATAATATACTTCGAAGTATATATTGTACACAAGGCTCTACGACCGACCCTGGAGACATACGTTATAAGATTCTCCAAATTCTCCAAACCAACCAAAGCACACACCGTCTAACTTGCGTGCTTCGGTTGGTTTGGAGAATTTGGACAATCGTATAACGTAAAGTCTCCATTGTCGGTCGCAGAGCCTTTGTATACAATATCTGTAGCTCCCGGCTTCAGCAGCCAGCTCGAAAGGGATCCCTAGTTTTTGACGATGTGTAAATTGGAAGGTCGCATTCGCTGGTAATAATAATAATAATAATAATAATAATAATAACAACAACAATAATAATAATGTCGCCAGCCGTGATTGGAAACCCAGCTAAACACCTATAGCAGGGCGACTACAGTCTGGTCCGTTATTGCTGCTACCTGGTACCAGTGTATACTACCTGAGAAGATATGTAATACCCGCAAATGCGTGCTTGATAGGGTATATGTACTAAGGGGTACCCGGTTTTCCTACCCGAGTACGTATGATACCAGGTATGATACAATATCCTGCCCCGCGAGATCCTGGCGACAGCCATATACGTATTATACTGCTGTAGCGTATAATATACTGTCCTGTATTACCGTATACGAAGTAACACTGAAGAAATCACACCTCGGTGATAACAATTTGACGTTTAAAAATATTATCACCGGGTGTGCTGCTGAAGGGGGGTGTGGTATCTATAACGTATCCCCGGTGATGTTCACCATGCACGGTAGCCCCGCAGCCAGGGGGTGTGGTAATGAGGGGGCGTGGTATTGAGGGGGTGTGCTAACGTTACAGATGGTTGCTAAGAAGTGTGAACAAGCACCGGCCAGATTTACAGGGGGTGTGCTAACGGTATCGATGATAGCTATATAGGGAGTGAACAGACCGCGGCAAGATTGTTGGGGGGTGTGATAACAAGGAGGGTGCCAACACATGATAAGCTTTGGTCTGAAATCAGAGAGTTGTTTTTTTCCATCCTCACGTAATAACGCCGGTGATGGTAAGGCACACGTTTGAAACCCGGGCATGACAGAAAAAAAATCCCGCCTTACTGCGATACCTGAAAACGGTAACCGGTGACGGTATCATACCATACCCGTATTCAATGCTCAGACTTCCGACAATTGCACACCTCGGACAGATCATCGATTGTCACTTCATATGATCTAGCTCATGTGGCAGGGTGGGAACCGTATGATCTGCATGATGATCTAGAACAGGTTTCCCGGGTTAGATCTGTGCCACACAGATCCTACACCACATTTCAGAGCAGCAGGTTAGGATCTAGATGATCTATTACGGGGGACCATAGTTAATAGGACCTACTGTAGACACAACAGGACCTACTGTAGACACCAAAATATATATATTTATATTTCCCTATTTTTGCTAACAACATTTGGTCCATAGTTAATAGGACCTACTGTAGACACTATAGAACCTACTGTAGACACCAAAATCTAACTATTTCCCTGTTTTAGCTGACAATATTTGGTCCTATTTACTCATAGGTCCCCCGTAATAGATGATGATCTAGATCATGAGCTGTCCGACGCGTGGACAATTGCACCTCAAAGGCTTTGTCCCACTGCCAAATTCCCTGCTGCCACATTTTGATATGAAACCTTTCTTTCTAGCCCACACCCAGCACAACAGCAACAGTATGATATCGCACCATCAACACCGTAGCAGTGCGCGCTGGTTTGTTATAGACATATCATACTGGTATTACCGCTGAAAACGTCAAACCAAATGAGAAAACGCACACAAACAAGTAACAAAACCAAAAGGGTAAAATGAAGAAGGAACAGACGAGGAAAATAGCGACACAAGCAAGAATATCACCGGTGTGGTACTGCTTGTCTATACCATAGGTACCGGCAGCGGCGTCACCCGAGGACCTTTCAAACCTACCGGTACTCATTCTCAATTCTCAACCCCTGCAGGAAGTACTGATATTGTATCATATGTCACCCCCCGCAAATCTGTTTTCAGGCGTTCCTCCGTACAGGGGGTGTGGTATTCAACGTACCCCCGGTGATAAAAGTGATGATCGAAAAACGAAATTCTTCCGTGTTATACGGTACGACTTCTCACTTTTCTGAGTCGCCTTCCGCCTCTGAAAGTGCTTTCCACGAGTTGGCAAAAAAATCCGAATTTGGGATGAAAATCGACGAATTTAGAACCTTATGCGCGAAAAAAATCGAAAATGAAGGCCGAGAATGAAGGCAAGCGCCAGGGGGGGTGAAAGTGACGGTACACCTGCTGGGGGCAAATAATGTGAGATCAACAATTCAACAGTACGATAATCTTGTATGTGCCGAGTTCGATGTTTTACTTAAGTCTTTCACTACGAATCAATAAACCACAGAAGCTTCTTCGAAATTGCTTAACCCCTTCAGAGCCGGAAACGTTTTTTGGGGACACAACTATTTGGAAATAGTGCGGGGTTCCATTACTACTTTGGGCATATAGAGGCAGGCTGCGGAAACCAGGATATTGCTTTTTAATTGAGGCATTATTTTCGTTCATCACGTTAAGTGTTGGTTGTCGTCATTCTAGGTTATAGTTCTTCAGGTGGTCTGTATTTGCAGTTTCTTCGTCGTTTCTTATGAGTGGCACTTACGTCGCATATTGTAAGACGGCAAATCATCTGTTTTTTGTAGCTAGTCTTTCGTCAACTACGGCCTGGCATCGTTTAGCCTAGTCTGGCATGCAGCAGGCGTGCCACATGAATCTGGTACCGGCAACTGGTACTCTCGCGGGTAGGTACAACAGTGTTGTCTACCCTTGTAATGAAATAATGAAATGACCACCACCAGTCAGTATAACTTGTGTGTGTGTGTCAATATACATGCATCACACGTGGCCCTGAATTGAGAAAGAAAAGTCCAGGAACAGAGTTTTATATCCAATAATTGAACTTCTGCTCGCTACCGTGACTGCAAGGACAAAGCAACAAACGGCACCAGTCCCAAGACCATTATCATCTACCACTCTGTAATACCGGCTACCCTGGTACCAGGTATGATATGTAATATGCTATCTTTCTTTTCAATCAACACTCGCAATTATTTCCTTTCCTTTCCTTTCGTTCTTTCTTTTCTTTTCCTTCCCTTTCTTTTTTTGTTTCTGTTTCTCTCCTGCAATATGTCTGCTTTCCTAGTGTTTGTGCGTGTTCTGCAATTCGTACCCAGTACGTTGGCATTGGGTTGTCTAGTCTCCTTGCTACATTCTGCGGCGCACTACCTCTGTCTCGTAGTTTGAACACACATATTTAATTATGCACGAGTAGTAACGAGACCTGTGAGTTGGATGGCCAAAAGCCGCCAGCTACTTATTAGTTGGCTAGGTACTATACGAACAGTTAGTTGCAGCGGTGCCAACTACTCGACTACTTGGGGGTTTCTTTGTTCACGGAGGGCTTCTTTGCTGCGGGGTGCGCATTTCCCCCTTAGAGACCACTCGCCCAGAGAGCAAGCGAGAGAGAGAGAGAGCTGAGACTCGTCTACTGCAACTCATGGCGCATCAGAATCCATCGCCATCGACGGTGCCGGCGCCTTCTGGCACTGCCGAAGGCCTTTGGCGTATATTTTTATCACATGTGTATAGTATGATACGTACGAAGTATACACATAGAATGAAACCTAATAGCGCCCGCCGCCTAGACTACGAGTCCGCTGAAGCCAGCTGGTTGGCTGGAACTAACTAGCCGGAAGTCCAGCAACTACCGAGCCCTAAGATTGACCCTTGAGGAACCCAGGTACAACACGTACAGCGACCTAAAATGCAACAAACGCGGCATTATTCACCGTCTCGTATACAGCAGTGGTCCCTATATAGTGCCGGTTGTTTGCTATGTTAGTGCCTGTGAAATCGCTCGGCACAGACGGGAACAACCAGTATAAATAGTAGTGCCAGTATGCGGAGGGATTAGTGCCGGTATTCCCGGCTGACACACATATCGGCACTCGTATAGAGCGACCACTAGTGCTGTCATATATAGGTCATAGGAAGAGTGTGCAAGCGGTATGATACGTGCAACAAGTATCACCATGCTGCCTACGCGCGCGTCCTGCAGTACATATGTATTATATATATATATATATATAGAGATCGGGTTATCCCACGCAGCTTGCAAAGTTGAGTTTCGACGAAATCCTCGATCTCACAGCTGACCTTTCTTTATTTTACAATATACCTGGTATATATCTGTATGTCCTTCCGTTGCACCTCGGGCCACACCCCTTTACCCCGGCAACCCGGGCTGGTAGCTTGGTGCGGCCGATGCTACTGCTGTACCAGGAATATCGTCATCACCTTGTTTCCAACGATTTTTTCATGCTCAAGTCCCAAAAGGAGGGTTCACAATATCATATTATACCAGTAGGTACAAGTTTCCCCTACGGACGGACGTGGGTGGGGTGACGCAAGGCCGCACAATTTATTGGTTAAAACTAAACAAAAAAAGACGTCAGGCGTGGCTGCGAATTATATTCATATATATGTTTGTGCTTCACAGCGGCTGCGTAATTTTCGTGCGTCATGACGATCGAGTACAACGGCAATGCACAACGGCAGTGCTACTACGTACTGGTGGCCAGCCGTGGCTGCCACAAAAGGCCAGAGTGGTGGTGTTGTGTGCTGGTACTGCTGTTGTTGTGTGTACTGCTGTACCGCGGCTGCGCGGTTGGTTGCTTTTGACATCCCGAGGAAGTGCGGTGCTCCCTGCGCGGCATCCAAACAACAATTGCACCTCTACTGCTATTGTAGACCACTGTTCGATACCAGTAGACAGCAGTGCTTTTGTGTTCGTATATACTCCGGAGTATGTGTGTGCAGTGCTCACCACAAGACACATCAATCAAATGCATGCAAATCGCAATCATCATACCGCCGTAGAGAAATTATCCCAAGAAAAAAAAAAAAAAAAAATCAAAACACACGTCACCGAACCTCGTCGTGCCACATATACAAACATTACCTGGTACCTGGTAGTATTTAATAGTATTCGTAGCACCAGCAGGTACGCCGTGATGATAAGTCTTGAGGAAAAACGTTGGGGAACGATCGCGGGACGAACGATGCGTTGCTATTAATAGCTGGAGACGTGCGGCTCTTTCCTGTGCCCGTTACTTGCTCTCATCAGTACGGGTGCTTATCTACGTCGTCCCTGCCAGCTATAACGGCGAAGAGCTCAGCTGGTCCAGCGAAGCTCGTACATGATTTTTTTCAGTGCTCGCGAATCATGGCTGATGCCTAAACGAAAAGTCCAGCGAAGGGCTCAGCTAGCGACCGTCCACTCCCTGCGAGTTCTTAGTTATTTATATAATACATAATACCTGGTATGTCCCATTCTGGTATTATGGATTTTATAGTCTGTCCCTAAGGCGTTTCAAAAAGGCTGTTACAACATGTCCTATTTGTCCTATTTTTACGGGGGACCGTAGTTAATAGGACCTACTGTAGACACAATAGGGCCTACTGTAGACATCAAAGCCTATATATTTCCCTGTTTTTGCTAACAATTTTTGGACCAAAGTTAATAGGACCTACTGTAGACACAATAGAACCTACTGTAGACACCAAAACCTATATATTTCCTTATTTTTGCTGACAAGATTTGGTCCTATTTATTATGGTCCCCCGTAGTAGCGTCACTCCGAAGGGTGACGCACCTCTTTCTTGCCGTCTTACGCTATCGTGGGTATATTTTTCTTGATATGCACGAACATGGGATCGTTGGTAACGCTACCCCGAAAACACACATATAATACCAGAATTTCGAGGGGAGGCGTGCTACTATACAGGGGTAGCACGTTTTGGTCAAAACGATTTCCTGAGCGACGGAGCTCCTTAACCCAAACTCGACTAGGAGATATCACTCTTGTTTTGCAATGTAATTCGTTGTGTACCTAGGCTATGGGGTGGTTCGTCGGGTTGAGCTCGTGATATTTGTCGATATTGGGTGTTGGATGATGTATGGAGCGAATCCTTGGAAACATGATAGTGCACCAAAATCCTAGCATGTGTCAGGGCACATTAATTAAACTAGCCCGAGTGGACTAACCGCGGTAGTGAAATATCGGTCTAGACCCCGTACCCCGTACCGTAGCACCAGCCATAGAGCCATATATTCTAGGAAACCACTCAATCACCACACTGTGAGATGTGAATCCATAGCGGAATGCACGAGTTGTTTGGTGCATGGTAGGTTCTAGTTTACCTGTCTCCACTCAAATCGGAGAAGAAACCTGTGCGATATGCGCACAGAACAAATGTCCCCACACCCTCCGAATGTTTTCCCGTCTGTTCAGGACGAGAAAGCGCTCAAATTTCTTTTGACCGTTCCTCAAAAGTGGCGACTGTTTTGGGCGGTAGAGTCCGTCGGTTTCAGCTTTGCGCTGGCATTGATCGCGATCGCCTACATCGGAGATAGTTCGGCATTGTTAGAGGAAAACAATATCGTTCTCCAGACATGGCCCAGTTGGTTTATTTGGGTTATCAATCCCGCGGCCGTGACTGTAGCTTCTCTTCTGTTGAGTTCCGCGCTGCAGGCTGTTTGCCAGTTCTGCAGCGAAACATGCATGAGTGTAGATGAACCAACAGCTGGGGCAATGGTTAGAAAAGTCTTCACGATATCGTTGGCAGCAATCAAAAGTATCAAATATCATATATGGGGGGAACTTTGTTTGTATGTCACTCTGGCCTTATGGCTCGCTCAGGCGGTCTTTAGTTGGTCCTCGTTTGTGCGGGATGATGGATTTCCGATCGCCTTTAACTTTGTTCAGGCTACGGATGAAACCAAAGGTAGGACCTTAGTCGTCACCAGTGACAGGTTTGTGTTGCTGTATTCCAACGCTATCCTCGCAACCGGACTCGCACCTAAGGCGTGGGCTATTGTTAAGCGGAGACATGACCTAGATCCCGACAGTCCGGACCAGCGCTATTCTACCGGAGGTGGCGGACCCAGAGAGAAGCGGGATCAATGCCTCGGTCATCGTGTAACTTCTCTGCTCATGGGGTGGGGTATTGGGTATTGGGTCATCTCTCTAATATATGTGTTGGTCTGTACTTGGCACGGGAGTGAGTGCGGTTGGTGCAACCCCCCGATTGTTGTAAGATATGCCTCCTACATTGTCGTACCGTTGTTTTTCATGTCTGGTATATTAATGGTGGCCGACGAAAACTTTCTGGGAGCGAGGTTCTGGGCAGTGGTCAAACCTGCCGCGGACGTAATGAGAAACAGGAATAGGTTCGAGTACTGGATTATGGCGTCGGTATTCCGCGATGTTCTTGCGTTATGGATAAGATATTTTTGGTTTTTGGATTTCGATTTGTATTCGTGATTGCTGCAGGTGTTGTTCGGCCGCAATATACATTGTTTCGAGTTCATCGTGGTGCACGAAACCCATGCCAAGGGCTACGACTGTATCGTATATACCTAAACATGGCATGCCTTAGAGCTCTCGTGTTGCGTGGATGGCAACGTACCACTTCGTGGCTGGAACTCTCCGCCTCGATCCAGGCGAGTATGGAAAACCGAGCACCTCCCATGACGTTTTCATCGAAACATGTGTCGTTACTGTATATAGCGGCCGAACGCGAAGAAACAATGCGTGGACCTGCTGGGAGATCGTTTCCACGCGGTTATCTACGGCAGTGGTTCAAGAGCGGCACATGATGTGTACTCTAATGACTAAATCTAAACGGCACTTCACAGGTCATGACCCGACCTACGAGTCAGGTCAACAATTTATCGAGCTCAAACGGGTGGGGCCGGGTTGGGTGGTGTCGGGTCAGGAGGGTTCCAAACATTTCACGGGCCGGGTCTGGCCACCTTGAGGCGACTGCACCCTACCCGAGCCCAACAGCTAGTCTGGGCCCGACCCGTAAACAGCCAATTTAGTATGTGCAGTATAAAGGAACGGTAGGGAAGCCACGCTTCAGCCAGACTGGTTCGCGAAAGTTAAAAAATGTTCTTCCTTTACTTTATGGGTTGCACGAATGGCCGGGGAGTATATATGACATCGACGTAATCCTTGCAAGACAATCGAGGGATGTTCACATCATCAATGTGCTGTTATGGCACGCAAAATAGCGCAAACCGTGGGATGGGTATCCAGGATGCATTTTTCTTAAATAAGGTGGCTACCCGCTGCGAAAAAGGGGGGCATCGCAAGATCTCGCGGAAGTAATTATACCGATCGATGCATAGCTCTGCGTTTTTAACATCTCCTTGTGGTTGAAATTATCCGCTTGAGTACATCGAGGGGGTGCACATGCTATGGAATATTGCGTTCAGGCCACCAGTTCTGGGTACGAATACGCTTTTCATGGTGCGACCGTATATCTACAGGAGCTTTAAGGTAGCACTTTGCGCGGAACGTACCATGGTCGACGGAAACGATTGTTACCGTTGGCGTATTAATATGAATATCCAAAGTTCATTAAGTCTCCGTCCATACTAAACGTAATTCCAACAAAACCTACATTATGCCTCCAACACCTTTTTTTGTGTGGAATGTACCACTATCGACGTAACGTTAAGGATCGTGAAAAAAATATTTTTTATGTTGCATACCCCACAGTCCTTACGCTTCCGTCCGGGGTCACTGACAGTGGTGTTATTGTATTTATGTATTATCTGACCCTGCTCCCCTTCAAAATAAATACCCACCCTTGTTATGTGTCCTTCATCAAATCATGCATGCCCAGCGTTTGTACACTTCCCGAGGTCTATGGACGGATGCTAAAAATTCTTCCCCTCAATAATGAGACTATATATTCCCCAATAGGTTACACAAAACACGTAGTAGGCGCGATCGAAGTATCCCACGCAGCTTGCAAAGTTGATATTCGACGAAATGCCTCGATCTCACAGCTGACGTTTTTTTCTTTTAATATATTCAATTCTACCATTTCCTACATTGCCTTCAACAGCTACTATACACCCGGAATGGATATGGTTCCTTAGGTTTATCTAGGATCACTGTGGTGGCGGAAAGTTGAAGCCCATCGAGCCTAACAGTTGGTCTTGGACCGGTGTACGACATATTGTCAGGTTATCGGTAGCTGAAGACGTCACAAACCTCTACCGGGATTTTCACTGGTGTGTTGTCTACGGTATCACTCACGGTGAACCTCCTCGCACTATTGTGTCGTCTTCTAAGAAAACCAAATACGTACTTCAGACTATCTTCAAACCGGAACCAAGAACGTATTTACTTCCCCCGCCCCATATCCTCTTGCGATGCGCATGGCCAACTGCTTGTACCAAGCACTCTATACCGGTATCAGTTATGTTGGTACACATAACATATTGATCAGTAGAGAAGACACAGTAGAAGCTCTGTGGCCCCACACTGTGAAACTGCCAATACAGTACGTACGTGTGAACGTCACCAACCGGAGAAAGGTTTACCTTGTTGCTTGGGAAAAGGTACAGAAATTTCCAGGGGTGACGCTACAGTAACCCAATGCCTTACCAGTACTACGGCTTTTCCTAGCGTTGGTGTCATCCACCGATTGTTACCAGAATCCCGGGGATGAAGTTAACAGTGTCCGTGGTCCAATTCTTTTAACTCAGCAATTTTTTCTCTTGGTTTGTACGCGTAAGTAGGTGTACTGCTGTGTATTGTGTGTCTTCGACGAAAATTGTAACCATCAAAACAAAATCTACGGCGTCCGTATCAACTTTCTTGATGCCACCAGTCGAACTAGGGAAGTTTCGACGGGCCGAGAGGCGTATTGTACCTACTGTTGTGACAATCCCACTGTTGTCGGAAATGAATGGACCGTTGAAGTATTAATATAATTATACAACGGTCCTTACATTCCCGTCCAGAGCGGCAAATCATACAGAGCATGACCGAAAGAACGCATATCTCGCAGGACAGACCACAACGCACTTCGTGAAATGGTTTGGGGCGACGGTATCTGCTCTCGAGCTACCATGCCCCAACCACACAACGCACTTCGCGGTGTGGCACATCTCCAGCCCCTTCAATATATCCGTGTACTCCTTGGTGGGTCGGAGAGGAATTCTTTACAACCGGCGGGGCGGCTAACCGGAATTCAAGTATAGGTAAGCAAAGCGGTAGTCGGTTGTCGTTCAACGATAGCCCCCCCCCCCCCGACTTTTCTTTAACGAAATCGCCAGTTATGAAACCAGCTCCGGGCCGTATCTCCTGAAATACGGCGCCCCTGCCACCACGACGACATCGTTCGATGGTCCTTCGCAAACAAGAAATTATAGGAAGATATTGTTTCATAGCATCCTTCCTCTTGTCGAGCACGCATGAAACGTTCGTTAATTACAATCGCTGGTGTTGGGGGGGGCTGTCGTAAACTCAGACTCGGATATGACTCCAGCATTGAAACTAGAAGTCCCACAGTCAACAACTGGGTTGGTTTTACCAGTTGTTTGTCCGGGTCTTTAGCCTCTTGTCCTGATGATTGTGTATCGTAGTTTGTTCTTCGGAATCCTGGTTCGCAGTTCAGTATTGCGCGAAAGCGGCGTAGCCACGGTTCAGGCCAGTATTTGCACGTCTTGGGTGAAGGTAGGGGCCAGCGATAGTGTCAGGGGTGGGGTTAGGGTTGGGGGTAGGGGCTGGGATGGGTATACACCGATTCCATGATTACGCAATACGTGAATAGCATAACCATCCGAAAATCCTTTCGATCAGATTGAAAAGGAATGACGACAAAACTTTGTTTTGCAACGGGAAAGTTAGATATTTTAAGAACGGTGGGTACTGCTTGAAGAGGGGCTGTTCATTACGAAGACCAGCAAGTACCACCTACCTCAGTTCCTGTAAAACAATATATGTTTATTCACCGCGATATTACTGCTGTAGTACACTCCGGTACAGATGTTGCTGAGCACTGAACAAATTCCATATTTACGACGGTAGTGTATGACAACCCTTGTGCCACAAACGTGATACAGTAGTGCCATGACCACGTATAGAAACCACCTTGGGACATGCCAGTTGTGTTGTCCTACCTGCGGGTTTGGTCAAAGCTCTTTCGCGGTGATCCACATATTCGAAAATGTTTGTTCTGAAGGGACACGCCCATTTCCCTGGCATTATCTCGCGAAAGCCTTGAACCCGAAGGTCTTCAAGCAGGCATACCAACTTCTCGGCTTTACGGGTGGTGGGACATACTGTGCGTGTAGAGCTTACCACATGTCTTGTAGAAACATGTTTTGATAGAGCTTTCCACTTAATCAATAACACTGTTAGCCTTAGCAGCGCTTGGCACCTACTCCAGAAACTTGGGTGGCACACAATTTTCCCAAGGGAAATACACGACGTAGTGGTAACCAATTGCTGCTTGAGTCCAATTGGCTTAGGATCAGGGTCAGAGTGTCTCATACACAGGGTGTGGCAACCATGTTCTCGATTAAGTGGTAAGCATCCCTATACAATATTATGTACCTGTGGTACATTGAGTGGGGTACATCTACATGCTCCATACGAGCTGCTCCCAGTTAGAATCCAAGGAAACAATGCACCCACTGCGAACCTCAACACCAAACAGATCTACACGACCGAATCTGAAGTTTGCGAGATATGGCGATCCATTGTTTCGGCGTGCGATTTGAAGTGTGCGAGATATGACTGTTGTTCGTATTACAAAAGGATGTGTCGCCGAAGGAGGATATATACTGCATACTTCCTATATATACTAAATATATACGTTATACATGTATTGCTTAGACCATTAATCGGGTAACGCAGTCGTTTAATCATTCGACACTGTAAACGTTACGGCATGATCGTTTAAACAAGGGGAAGACTTCCGTGTGACACTTCTTTAGTTCCTCAAGCCGTACCAAGTCTGCATATTGTATTCCGATTTGGAAAAGGTTGCAAGCAGTGGGCTTCCGCTTATATGTCGTTGCCTCGCCATGGAGTTGATTGCTACGTTGTTGAGTGTTATCTGCAATCCTCCATCGTAGCATTGGTGACGTCGGCAGTTCCCCACCGTCAATTTTCGAGCAATTGCTCCTGGCATTGTCTGTATAGCTCCATGTCTTCCTGTATTATATGACAAAAAATATTATGATGTCCTATTAATAGGTGGCCTTTGTAACCAAGTCTCACCTTCCCGGGGCACGAATACCAACGATAACCGGCACCTATGCCAAGGCTTGAATCATTAAAGATAGCACAGCTGTCACTAAGAACTCGCACAGACGCGTGATACATTTTCTTCCTGAGGCTCCCATGGCCCATCCTTCGGTAGAGGTGCACCATTTGTTTCCGAGGCTCTTCACGTTGGGAGCTCCATATCACACCCGAAAACACTTTTTGAGTACACTGTGAGGGCAGCCGGATGAGCCAACCCATAGGCTAGGCATTTAAAAAGTCAAATTGCTAAACACAATGAAGTCAATTGGACGATTCTCAGTTAAGGAGCCCCGTCACTCAGAAACAAAAACGGCAAAACGTGCAACCTGGTTTCGAGAAAGAATAACCCACAACCCACCCGACATTCCAGCCGCGTACCACCACCGAGGTGGCACTATTTGGCGGTTTTTTGTGTCTGAAAGACGGGGCTCTTTATCCCATCATCGTCGTGGTGCCATCATGGTATTGTTTGTAGTGTAATAATTAAGTCGAAAACCTTTTTGATCGGGTTGCAAGTTTAGTTATCTCAAACTCAGATTGAGGATGAAATACAGAGCTCTCGAAAGTGAAGAGCTTTCGAAACAACCTCGTGCTGCAACGCCATCCTAACCTGTGTCTCAACGAGTAATCACAAAACATGAAGGAGGTTGGGTGTTCATTGGTTATAGAGGCCTGTGCGGATTGGTGCTACGCTGCGGCAGGCCTGTTGCTTTTTGGTAATGTTTTTTCAGACGCAAAGGGCCACTCGACCGAGTGAATGCCGACTTTTGTTAGTTATGCAGCGTAACGATTTGTTTTATGTCTTTTGGCTTCACGATGCGCATCCCCATGGGGAAGTGGTTTACGGTACGCCAACAAAACGTTTGAGAGTTTACGTTTGAGTGAAAGGCAGAGCGAACCGGGTCTGACCGGCCAAAATGGCGGTAGCGCCAATGGGTGTAGCTTCGACACCTTTGCACCAGACCACCTCAGAAAACAAATGACGAAAGCGGGCTATTACGGGAGACCATAGAAGGGTGCTACGATAGAGGTGTTGTTCCATGTTTTGGCTTTTTTGTTTCTGAATGACGGAGTTCCCTAACCCAAATTCGTCAGGGAGTCATTCTTGTTTTGCAATCTGATTGCTTTGTATACCTAGGGCCATGGGCGTTTTAATCGGGTTGCACTTTTGGATGACTTAAAGTCATTATGTGGGTGAAGTACGGAGCTCCTAAAGCGAGGAGGCTCAGACAAAACACGGTGCACCTCTATCGTAGCACGCCTCCATAGTTAATACGGACCTACTGTAGACACAATACGATCGACTGCAAACACGAAAACCTATATATTTATTTGCGTATGTTTGCTATTACGGGGGAGCATAGCGTATAGGACCAAATACTGTTAGGGAAGATAGGGAAATGCATATATTTTGGTTTCTACAATCGGTTCTATTGTGTCTGCAGTGGGTCGTAATAACTATGCTCCCCCGTGATACAGCTATCGCGGCGGCTACCCGCAGCAGGATGATCTCAACTGTCCTGGACAATGTGCCTTGCAAGATGGTAGACCGTAGTTACAATATATACTGGAATAGCCGTCGCTAGGATCCTTCGCGGCAGAATATATTGTGTCCGTCGTGTATGGTGGATGGTAGTTCCAATCATTCTCGATATGTGGAAGGAAAACGGTTTGAAGACAAGGTGAATGAAAACTGAAACTGAAATTGCTACTACAGCATGTCACTTGAGGCATTTGCGTTTGCGCGGAAAGCCACCTCGTGACAGGTTTCCTAACAGTGCGTAGTGCACGGCTGCTTTGGCCCAACATGGAGCGTGCTGTCGCATCTGAGATTAAAAAAGATGACCATTAAACAAAGGCATGCTTCAGTTCCCTGGTCTACGTCCGTGCTACTTACCACCTGTTGCATAGCTGTCCCCATGTAATGCCATATTCGGCCACCTGTTTCTCCGGTGCTTCCCGTGGCAGGGTTAGTGGCAGTGCATCCTGGCTTCACAAACGTGACGTTCAAGGACGGTGAATAAAACATGTTCGACAATCATCAACACCATCAGTCAGGTGGGCAGCCTAATAGATTCCTGTCGCAGCTTTGAAGTTTTATTTGGCTGTCTATCGGCGGTGGACGAGTGCAAAGTCCTACGGGGACATACAAATAATGCTTTACAAGTACGCCAGAAATCCGTTGGTGCTTCGTCTGGAAGATATGACCTGTCCCTTCGTCGCCGACACGGACCTTAGATGGCCCCAGCACACGTGACTATAGTCGACGGCGAAAAAATGCCGTAGGACTTGTCGCGCGCGGTGCTCTCCATCGATCTCGCACGATGTGTCCTTCTCTCTTGACTAAGTCCTACGTAACCCCTGGTTTGCGTCCTGTTCGATGAACGAGGTCTGGGTTATGTGTTCCAAAGATAATTAATTGCATCTTAACCCAAACTCTTAATTGCAAAAATGAGACCACTTGTTGCGCGCGGTGCTCTCCATCGGTCTCGCACGATGTGTCCTTCTCTAAGCTAAGCCCTACGTAACGCCTGGTTTGGGTCGTGTTCGATGAACGAGGTCGGGGTTATGGGTTGCACAGAAAATTTATTTTTATCCTAACTCAAACTTCTAATTGAACAATGGAAACTATGGGACGATTTCCCGGTTATAGACACGAAGAATCTCAATTGCAGCGAATGCTTGAGTTGTTGCTGTGGTGGTTACATGGATATGAACCAGTGTTCCTGTGCGTCATTCTCGGATATACAAAACTCGTTTAAAAAAAGGTGCGTTTTGGGCCACATTCGGGTGGGGCTGATCGTAGAGGTAGTCAGCTTTAACCCCGCTTGAAGAGGGGTTTCTCCGCGCCCCTTGGAATCGTGTGCCTGGCCGCCTTACTGTATGGCGACATTCAGACAAGAAACGTCGAACGTTTGGATTTGATATATATATATGTAGATCGAGCCTCTCCAGTACAAATACAGCGGTATAGTGGGCGGTACCGTCCGCGGCGTAAGGACGCGTGCTACAATATAGGTAGCGTGTCAAGGCGGTTTTGACTCTCAATGACGGCGCTCTCCTTACCCCGAAATCATCGGGGCACCATCCTTGCTTTGCAGTATGGCGTGTTTGTATACCTAGGTCATGGATCCGTCTATCGGGTTGCACTTTTATTTTATTCAATTAGTTTGTGGGTGAACTGCAGAGCTCTTAAGTGAGGAGCCCTCAGAGAATATCCGGTGCACCTCTACCGTAGTCATGTGTCTTAGACTGCTACCCAAGAACGATACTCGGCGGACTGGGCTTTCGATGTTCACTCCAACCAAGCGACTCAAACATAACATACCTGGTATATGTTTTATTTTTCAACCGACTCTAGGTTGCCCGGAACCATCCCCCTGAATCCGAGGATTATACGACGCGTGCTACGATAGAGGTAGCACTTTTGAGAATTTTTGTTTCTGAATGACGGGGCGCCTTGACCCACACAATCTTCGGGGTGTTACTCTTATTTTGCGGTAAGATTCGTTTGTATATACCTAGCTTATGGATTTGTTGATCGTGTTGAAGGTTCGCTTGCTCAAACTCAGTTTGTGGGTGAAGAGCTCTTAAAGTGAGAAGCACCGTAAAATAACGGGTGCACCTCTATCGGAGCACCTGCCAATACTGCTATTGTGTTGTGCTGACTGCACACAAGTGCAGCGTGCCGATCTAGATGGCAACTGTCATAGCGTTCCTTTTGAATGAATGCAAAAGTTTCTTGCCGGCAACTACGAGATGAATTGGCACATTTTTTCTTGATAGTAACACTGACTGCGGACAGTTTCAAACCTTTGCAACATTACTTGCGCCAACTTTCCGCGCAGTAGTACCCGAGGAGGAACTGGGGACAGATGACGCAATCAAAACGGCCTGGGTGCGTCGTATTTTACGCGATTCAATCTATCTCTGGGCGTGCGGCGAGAAGGCGGACGATGACGACAACGACCCCAAGTCGTCTGATAGGCTTATCGGTTGGCTCGTACTATTTGTGAGTAGTGCGAGAGGGCACGCTCTAAGCCTCTACATGCGTGTATAGCAGCACTTGACGTCTACAAGACGGCTACACCCTTTGCTCTATGGAGCAGCCTCTGAATCTGTGTCTAAGACTTCTTTGTCAAACTTGCGTGTTTGCAGAACCGTGTGCTTTCATCGGTGCTAGACGGGTATCACATTGCTGACTGAGTTGGACCTAACTCGCCTCAGTATATTTTGGCTCGCATAAACACATGGTCTACGTTTGATAGCGCAGACATGAACTAGCACAGACTTGTTACGAAGCTAAACAGCCTTGTCAACTCATGCCCTGGGTAGAGTTCCTCACAGTCAGACCATAGGGTGTTTTTAGTACGGATCAGGTACCGGTCACGACTCGGCGCGGCTGGAGACCAAGTCTTCCCTTGGTGGTCACCCAATCATTTCTTCATGTGTGGCGTACGATGGGCACACTCCACCCAGTACATGGAACACTGGGCCGTTTGGAATTGAACAGGGTGCGAACGCGCTGTGGTGCGGTAGGAGCCTCATGCTTGACCACTGACGTAAACCCTAAGTTCCGGGCAATGTATTTTGTCTCCTACTCAGTACGTGTCCCGTTGCCGCGTGGGTTTGGACACTGGAATATGTTCATACCTCCCATGAAATCGAGAGAGAGGCTTAACGTTACTCTATCCTACTCCAGGCGAGCTCAACCCGCTAGCACGAATGCTGGCTGTCTTGTCCACCGTAGAAGACGCGTGCTACGATAGAGGTTGCACTTTTCGACATTATTTGCTTCGGAATACCGGGCTCCTTAACTACATATCGTCCGAACGCCATTCTTGTTTAGCAATACATATATGTATATATTTTCCAATGCCTAGTCAATGGGTTTGCTCAGCGGACGTCCATTCCAGTTAATCGAAAAACAGTTTTCGGGTGTGTTATGCAGCTCCTAAGGTGAAGAGCCTCAGAAAAAAAGAATATACCCCCATCGTACCACGGGTCAGAACGTAGCTACCCCAGCGTTTCAATATGACGCACGAGCTTGTTGCACATTTGCCGCTCTGAGAGACCTACGAATCAATGTTAACACCATTAAATCAACCGGTGTGTCTTTGATACGCATATTTATCTGGCGCTACGCACGCTGACCACCGATCCGTCTGTTGTACGAGGTGCAGATGCAGGGGTTTGCTTATGCTACGCTCATCGTTCTAGCTGGGCCTTCTTCCAGTGCCGACACCGGTGTCGGGGGGTCAAGCTACCTACTTCCATCAGTGACTGGAGCCATGTACCTTCTCGTTGCTTCTACCACCCACGATCTACGCTCTGGCTTCTCGCTGTTCGCGCACGGGTCATGTCAGGGCCATCGCGCGTTTGGCATTGGCCTTCTCATCGTGTATGGAATAATGATACGCGCAGCGATGACGGTGCTAGTGTCGACGTCAAACGACAGTGCTTCAGTGGTGTTGAATGCGGTGACCGTCCTCTTCATCGCGGATATGGTGAGTACAGCACGAGGACCCCGCCTATACGATAATGTCGATCACACCAGAAAAACCGTGTTGCCCCAAGAGTTTACCACGTATAACTCATGTGCTTCAGCATCGAGACAAATCTGACACGACCTTTGCGTCTTCAACGTTATTCAGGGAATGGGACAATGCAAGCGAGGGCACGCGATCAACAAAGCTGTTCACACACGTTTTTCGTTACCATCCATCCCCAAACAAAGGAGGTGGTTAAAGAAGCCCCGTCTTACGCAACAGAATAAATAAGATAGACTTCAGGGCAAGCGATAATCGTACTCATGGTACAGCAGTCTGTCGGGTTAACAATAGCAGCAAAGACGACACGTTCGACAGACGTGAACTAACGTTTGTTCCTTCCCTTCCCCGTTGTGTCGTTGTCATCCCAGGATGAGAAGGCGCTTAACTTGCTTTCGACAATTCCTGAACAGTGGAGGCTGTTCTGGGCGATTGAGTCGATCGGCATCAGCTTCGCACTGGCGCTGATCGCAATATTTCACATAGGCGACGATTCACCACTGTTAGAGAGAAATAATGTCATTCTTCAAACGTGGCCCACGTGGTTTATTGGGTTCCTAAATCCGACGGCTGCAACAGTATGCTCCTACGTATCTAGTTCCACGTTGCTGGCAGTTTGCGATTTTTGGGATGAAGCACCCGCAGGTGTACACGAACCAACAGCTAGGGCCTCGGTTACGACGGTCTTCACGAGTGTGTTCGCCGCCATCAAGATGGCGAGAGAACGTGTAAGAGGAGAGCCTTTTTTCTTTGTTACTCTCGCCATGTGGCTCGCTCAGGCTATACCGAATTGGTTCTACGTGGCAAGGGCAAGAGGGTTTCCTGTTGCTGTATACTTTGCACCATCCGCAGACGGCAAAGAGGGGTACAGCATAGTAATAACCGATTACAAATTGGTACTGCTGTATTCGAACGTGATCCTTACCACTGGGCTTATAGCTAAGGCTTTGCTTATTTGTCACCAAACGCGTCTACTCGATAGAGCCATTCCCGAACCGCTCACGGTTCCGAGAGTGGACCGCCCAAGCAAGAGGTGCAGCAGCCTCACAGATTCTCGGGTTCCTTCTTTGTTGATCGGGTGGGGTATTGGGTATTGGGTAACCTCCCTGTTGTACTTACTGGTCTGCGCTTGGCCTGGAGGTGGATGTGGCTGGATCAACCCTTCAGTTGTTGTCACGCTAATAGGTTGCATAATTATACCTTCTTTCCAAATCGCTGGAATTTTCATGGTGGCCGATACAGATTTTCTGGGCACGAAATTTGGAGATTTTGTAGCGCCTGCAATCGGCAACCTAACGAACAGGGGTAGGGTTGAATACTGGGGTATGGCATCGGTGTTTCGCGATTTGGTTGTTTTGTGGATAGGCTATTGGGAGTTCTTGGGCCTTAAAAAGTACTGGTGATTCCCCCAGGACTTGCTGGGCTGAAAACTGGATGCGAAGGCAAGTACAATGGCGTGCCCTGTTTGGGCGAGGGGCCACAACGACGTACTTACCTCTCGGTGTGCTGCCTCGGAGCTCGCACCTTTTGCTCGAATCGTTCTTGTTTTTTAAGTTCAGTACACTCACCAGGTAGAAAACGAAACCAAAGACATCGCTTCAACGGTTTCGCCGGTACCGCCAACCAAGGTATATAGTGCAGTCAATATCCCATGTTTGGCAAGAGGAATCACAATTTCTTGTCACCACTTTGTGGGTTTGGATTATATATCGACCCGGAAGGTATACTGGGAAGGGAGGAGGGGTGCTACAATAGAGGTTGCACCTTTTTGTTTTTTTTTAAGACGGGACTCCTTCACCGAAAATCGTCAGTCTTGTTTAGCAATATGATTGTTTTAAATCCCCAGTCCATGTGTTTGTTCATCAAGCTTCCTTCTAGTTTACTCAAAAATATTTTTCGGGTGTGTTACGGAGCTTTTGAGGTGTGAAGAGCCTCCGAAACAACTATTGTAAACCCCTATCGTTGCACAGGTCTCACGGAGGTACGGGGTGACATAGCAGTGTCCTCTGCGCTAAGTTCCGTGCAAACTTATCTCGATAACGGGGGGGGCACATTCTTCCCTTCCTTGTCGACTCGCGTCAAAGTGTGCTTGCCCACACTCGAATTGGTTAGATCCTATCGGCCTTTTGGTGAATTTCTAGAAATATAAAACCCATAC
The DNA here is from genome assembly GCA_036873775.1 of Costaria costata. Classification (NCBI taxonomy): domain Eukaryota; class Phaeophyceae; order Laminariales; family Agaraceae; genus Costaria; species Costaria costata. The sequence goes on along the minus strand of JAYJME010000158.1, from coordinate 10,498 downwards.
GGAAAATGGAACCCGCTAGCGTTATTCCAGGCTATCTCCATGGCAACGGCGGCGATCTGTACGTATGTAACGAACCCCGGTGATCGATGTCATCGATGTCATCCTTTTTTTGTGTTCTGCTCTATCTTGCACCAGGGGTGGTTTCTCGCCCGGAGGGTTAGATGGGGAGGGGGATAAGAGTTAATGGTGGAAGGGTCGGCGCCTTTAGCAAACTCACCGAAGGAGTAGGGGGTGGCGATTAAAGCTGCGGCGATGTAATAAGCTGGGGCAGTTGGTTCAGTTTGACGCTTCCAGGCAAACACACATATCCCGGGTAGGATTACACATGAGGAGACACTGCAACGTGCAGGAGACATACTCGTACGTTTTACACATAAGTTAAGTTTTGACGATCCAGGGGGGGCGCTGCGCTGCAGGGCTTGGTGGATTGTCAGCCGCTGCTGTCGAGCCGTGGGGCGTTAGTGGAGCATATGAGGTTTGAGAAGGGGCGACAACGTATGCCAACGGGACTCCACTCCTCGTTGCTTGGGGAGTATCAACAGCAAACACGAGCATTGGCCAGAATGAACGCCCCTCGATACAAAATCTTTGGGACAAATAAGCCAGGAATATTGTAAACGCCTTGACGTCCAAACAACAGGGAGAAACGCCAAAGGGCAGGGCTGAAAGGTCAGTTAGGCGAGGTAAGCGGAGTTGTTTCGAAGCATGCGCTTTCCAAAGAATGTCGACATATGTGCAGTTGTATGTGTTGTGCAACAGCCAAAAGCAAACGTTAAGCAAACGAGAACAGGTAGTCAAGCATTGACAAAACCTTCTTCCTTTGAAAAATATCTGTCGAAGGTGCAATCATTGGTTGGGGGCTTGGTTGTGTTAACCAGGTCGTTGTGCGGAGAGGAACTCGACAATAATCTCCTCGTTTACTGATTGCCAGATAGGACAGCCGATCAGTTATCGATGCTTCGGCAATTGTTGGATAAGCACTTGAAGGGTGAACGTGTTGGGGTTGTGTGCGCGTTGTACCACTCACTGGGCAGCAGCCACGGGAGCGGGCACTGGTGTGGGCTCTCTGGTTGGCGCAGCTTCGCCAAGATGGCGCCAGGTTGCCCAACATAATTGAGTTATAGTCAGAGTTTGAGGCAAAGGTGGGCCGTCTTGACGGTGCTGCGGGGTTGCGACTTGATCACCACCCGCTTCTGCCCTGTTGCTGAGTGATTGAGGGGTGTGGACGCGTGCTACGATAGAGGTTGCACGTGTTGGCCTTTTTGTTTCTGAATGACGGGGCTCCTTAACCCAAAACCGTCGGAATGTCATTCTTGTCTAGAGATATGGCTTTTTTATGCCTAATTCATGGGTTTGTTCATCGGTCTACCCTTCCAGTCTGCTCCAAATCAGTTTTCGTGTGTGATATGGAGCTCCTAAAGTTAAGAGCCTCAGAAAACAAATGGTGCACCTCAACCATCGTAGCATGGGTCTGTGCGTTTATTTCTGTACAGTCTGTGTATCACCCGGGGGGCGAAAAAAGACCAAGACCTAACCGCAGCACATGCCCCGACCACATACTAAACTATCCGGCTTGTTTTGTTTGAGCTTGCCAAACCGCAACGTCCCTGGGGGCTGTTTGTTCAACGCACCCACTCACCAATATTCCCACTTACAAATTTGTTTCAGGTTATGCAAACGAGTGGAAACACCCGTTGTCGCCTCCGCGCTTGGATGGCTCCCATCATACGACAGAAATGCATTTCGTTTCTTGTTTGCGCAAGGTAACATACAACCCCAAGGTTGTGCCTGTAACGCGACACACTCATTAAAATGAACGGATATGACGGCGAACAATATACCTGGTAGGGAAGTCACTACCCCGGGTGGCTTTAAACGCCTGAACCTCAAGGACGTGAAAGTATAAAACCTACTTTAGCATGAGTCCATTTCTGCAATTGTCCCATGCTACGATGGTTGAGGTGTTGTTCCATGATGGTTTTTCCTGGGGCTCTTCCTTTTAGGAGCTCCACATCACGCCCGAAAATTGCCTTCGAGTAAACTGGAAGGGCAGCCCGATGAGCAAACCCATGGACTAGGCAGTAAAAAAATAAATAAATGGCTAAACAAGAATGATATTCGAACGATTGGGTTAAGGGGCCCCGTCATTCAGAATAAAAAAACGAAACAAAGTGCAACCTCTGTCGTAGCACTCGTCAACTCTGTCTTTAAATGGTGAATGTCCGGCGTTGTCCCCTGTCGTGCCGCTTCGTCCTGCCATTCGTGTAGACCCCGGGTTGCATTATGGTGTATTTCTTCAGAACGCGCTTGTATGCTGTTGATACGAGTTGTTATACCCTTCATGGGGAACGACTCCCCGCATTTGTCAGGGATGTGGTACATGTGCTGCACTTTGTGAGACAGTTGGGGAAGGCGTGGTGATAGTTGATATTTGTATAGTGTTTTCTGTTTCCATTGCTCTTTTGTTCAGTGCATGCCCGCGTGTAGTCCCTCTGACAGCACTTTAGGCAGCAGACGTGTTTCACCCTGTGTTCACGACTACCGTGCGTTTCGTATGGTGCAGGCAGCACTCCAGGCAGCAACCGCTGCAGCCAGTAGCCACGAGTTGGTCAGTTGCGGGAACGGGGGGCGACTATATGATGTAGTTGAGTGGATCCCCGCGACCATGCTAGTTCAGTTTGTACGTTGATTTCAATTCGACTGTGCGCGTTCTTAGTCTCTTGCGTTTCAGGTGGGAAAGCGTCGTGCTTTCCCGGCCGAATTTCGATCTTGTTTTGTTTTTCGGAGCTTCCTAGGGCCCCAGCACCTTCGTGTGACCACGGACTCTAGGTTTTGAGTTAATGTGAGAACAACAACAACAACAACAACAACAATAACTCCTTACGGGTGGTGGTTAATGACGAATCCCGGTTATAGTTTAACCTACACTTATATGTTTTGGTTTCGGTTATGGTTTTTTCACACTGCTGGCCAGGTGGCGTTCTGCGGTAGGGTCGTATTGTGGAAAAGGTTGGATACTAGCGCCGTGCCAGCCCTCAATGCAACAACCTGTGCTTGCAACAAGATTGATTTGATGTCGTTACCTGCAACGACAGTAATTCCAACACCCTAGATGGCGTGCAATATATTTCTGTGCGTCAAAATATTAATCGTCTTGGACGATGCCCCTGCTCAGGGATCGATGTTGTTCCATGAACTGATGAAATGGTTGAATTCTTCTTCACAGCGTATAGGCGACCGTATGCACGGAATCGTAATTCGCGTTCTTTACCTGATGTGCGGCAGCACGGCTGGACGGCACCCCCCGCCTTTCGCCGACATGTAGTAGAACGTGAGCAACCCCCAGACCCTCTGACCACCGTTTTGAACGTCAAACATCACGCACATTCTACAGAATGTAGGCAGATGGGATAAAAACACTAGATATGTTTTACCCTTGCAAACGCTAAGTATCACATGAAATGGACAAATCAACACGGTGCGAGGACCTTTAACGTTCTTAAAAGAAGTCAGAAGGTCTGGGGTTTGCTCACGTTCTACTACGTTGGCGAAAGAGGGGGGTCCCGTCCAGCCGTGAGGGAAAGCACCAAATATTTATCGACATCCTGACTTGCTGGCGCCGACACAAGTTATCAGCAACTCCATGCCCTCGGTGCTTTATCTAGGCAGGGGGATAACATATAAACCTTCGCACGGGATCCATGTTGGCTACCTCGTCAGGGGAAGGAGCCACGATGTCAATCAACGTGTGGGCTCGTAACCCACCATTGAAGGGTTGAACACGCTTTGAGCTAGTGGCGTGTGCACGTCACGGAGAAACGACGGAGAATAGCAAGGGACAGTTGCGCATTGTTCATTAAATACGTTGTAGAGTATACTGCAGTAAAACAGAGGTAAACGAGGCAAGGCTGCCCCGTACTTCCAGTTAGGCCGTGTGCGTTCAGCGACGATATACACGAACACCCGCCGCGAAAAACTAAATAACCCAAAGAAGCAGCAGTAACCGCAGTGAAGCCACTACACACAACAACACGGCGATCTCGGGCAACTCAGAATGACTTGCAAAACCGCAAGCCCGCCGTGTTAGCCTGGGCTCACCTTCTTATGCAGATACCGGGTGCGTGGAAATCGGCCACGTACAGCTCTCGCAATGCCGAAAGAAAAAGAAGAAAAAAACGCAGAGAGACAACATACATCTGACAGCGGACAGACTTGATAATAGTCACCTGTACGCAGCCCACAAAGAAGGAGGTTTTCAGCCATATGGCGAATAGCACGGCCTCATGATGGAAACTTGTTGCCGTGGAGACATGGTGCAGAATGGCCGTACTTTATCCCGCCATGGTTTTAAGACTATACTGTGCATCCGAGTTGACCATGACAAGTCTTCTAACAGCTTGACGCCAAAATCAGACCGCGGCCGTTACCCGACTGGAGCCGCGGGCGTGAAGGAAGCTTTAGGCCCAGCAGCATATCCCGGAGTGCAACAAGCTGCAAGTCCGTACTTACCGTCATAACAGGTGTCGCTCGGTAATCAAGTCAACTTAAACAACGATAACGAAGGGACAGAAGGCGATTGTCGGGTATGTTGTATCGTGTACCCACCGCCAGTATTGTGCAGTAGTCAGCATTGGGTGTCGCTGCAGTAAGCCACTCGAGACACTCAATATGTTTCAAAACCACGACCGCCGGCGCAGTAGCTGATTGTAAAGGGGGGCTCGCATTTGTTTCACCAGCGCTATTCCGGAGGAATTACACAAGCTTAATGTTTCACTGGTTTCCACTGGTTTGTAAAGCTGTTTGACGTCAAGTATAAGATTAGCTAGAGTTCGATTTTATTCTTTAGGTCACTTATGGTTTATATTTACCCCCGAAAAGCGAGCTAGTCAGAGCTTCTGAAAATGAGCCCACAACCTATGTTCGCAGAAGAAGTGCCCAGATCAAACGCCTGCTTTGCCAACATTTCACTTTCAATTCTTCAGGATTGTTCCGTTTTTTTAGTTTCAAATGTAAAAACAAAATCACAAAACTTCTCAGTGAAGAATTGGGCGAAACGGTGAATACATATAACTTGTGGTGTGGATCCGACGGTTGAGATAATTGGAACTGGTACGATCGTCGTAGTTGAAGATGATTCGTTGGTACAGCGGTATGTGTCGCGGAACCAGTGGGATAGTGGATGGACACATCGCGAGAAGGGCACAGCTGGTTCTCTCGTTTGCGGGGTCAAAACACAAACTGCATTAATTTCTAGAGCATACGAATATGGTTTTATTTCCGACATCACACGTCCAGATATTAGACGTCGAGCCTCCGGACAGGACATGGGGGTGCCCGACACCCCCACCTCATTTACCGCCGAACATTTGCGATACACAATCCATTCAACCCTTTAAGATCCGGAAATGTTTTTTGTGTGGACCAAACTACTTGGAAATATTTTAGGATACTTTTTTGAGGTGGTGAAAGGGTTAACCCCTTTAGAGCCGGAAACGGTTATTGGGGACAAAGGTACTTGGAAACAGTGTTCAATACCTTTTGTGGTAGTAAAAAGGTTAAGGGCCGGCCGCGCCCCCCCCCCCCCCCCCGAATGCTTGGCGAAAGGCCTTCCATAGTACTAAACTAAAACTCGAACAGGGGCCGGTAGATTCACAGGGGACAGCAGAGAGGCGTCCCTTGCCTGCTAAATGGAGGAATCCATTTAATCCTGCATACTGCTGTTAAGGTCACGCCGGAACCCCAAAACATATGTTGCCAGGTACGCGCGAGTAGGTATTCTGCCGAAAACTACAAACGACTTGGAATGGAATTGAATGTTTGACAAGCAAAAGGTCCTCAAATAATTGTCGGATTCAAAGTACTCACGCAAGTACACAATGATTAAGTGTGCTTTTGCCTGTGTTTGCTCTTTGTTTATCCCAACACTTGACTACCGCAAACCGAAACGTAATGCGCCCGTCCGCACTGATTTGGTGTACGCTATAGTAATACGTCAAACGAGAAGCGTAAGCCCCAGCTAGCGTTCGGTGCCAGCCATTTTTATTTATACATGTTGCACCCATGGTGCTACGTACTAGCGCGCGAAATAGCCAAATCGTCGAATTTTCAACTTATTCTTGGGTTTCTGGTAATGCTGGCTGGCTACTTTGCTTCCCGAAGTCACCTCGTAAGTCGTTTCTGGTTGCCTACGACTGCTGCTCGGTGCCTTGGCGCATCCCGTACTGAGCGCGTGACCCAATTTGACGAGAGCTATGATTACTTGTGAGGAGATGTATGTAGATGTCCGCAACTGAAACTCAAACGTTCATTTGGGGATCGACGTTTTAACTCCTCTTGTATCTTCCGAATCGCGTCACACTCCGATCACTGCATCACTCCCAACGCGAGGTGTAGGCCTCTGTTGAGAAATTACGGAATGGCGATCTGGAGATACTCACGACATATTGTAGACGAGAGACACGTATGTATTGTTAGTATGTTTGCCATCCGACAATGTGCAGCGTGTGGCAACCACAAGACACGACGAAGAAACAAGAGTAGAAATAAAACCGCGTAAAATAGCGGCATCCCAAACCTTTCGGCGAACACAAATTGAACACCCGCTCTTCGCCAAAAAAAACCAGCCGAAAGTCCAAACGCCTTTTGATAAAACAGCGGGAAATTTTTCTATTCCGAGTGATACAACTAGATATTGGTCTGAGCGGAAACCCGGAGATGGGGGTTGGAAAAGATCCTGCGGGGCCATAAGTATTACCGAAACGTCTGCTTCTACAATAGCCCCTCCCCAAAAACATCGATTTTTTCAACGAACGTTTCATGGCTGTTAAGACACGAGGGAGGATGCTATGAAAAACATGTTCGAACATTTTCTGGTTTGCGAAGGAATATCGACCGATGACGTCGCGGTGGCCAGGCGCACCCTATTTCAGGAAATAGGGCCGGGAGCTGGTTTCAAAACCGGCAATAAAATTGGGGGGGGGCTATTGTAGAACGACTCAAAAAATATATTTTTGCATGTATTATGGTTGAGGTATGGTGTATTTGTTGTGTTGGTTGTTGTTTTTGTTGTTGTTGTTGTTGTTGTTGTTGTTGTTGTTGTTGTTGTTGTTGTTGCTGCTGCTGCTGCTGCTGCTGCTGTGCTGCAGCAAGTTGTTTTCCTTGCTTGCCTGTTTGCTGTTTATTGTTGATGTTGTTGTTGGTGTATCAGAGAGCATCGTCCCCACATGCTGGAAGCAACGCCTTCCATATACTGTGCAGTACTCTACGAAGGACTCACGACGAGTATAGGGGTGCATTTCTAACCAACTCTTCCTTTTTGTTGCGTCTGCCACAAGTTGTATTTGGTCGCCGGGCTTGATCGGGTAACAAGGCAGGTTATACATTACCTGTCCAGATAGATACCTTTCACACTTACCTCTGTATGCCCTTGGAGTGATACCCTTGCAACGACAACTCGGCAGGTGGAATCCAATCGAGGACCACGCCTCCCACCGTTGACACATATATAGCACCCTGTACATATATGTGCTTCTTTATGTACATGTCCTGTACCCCACTGTCAGTATGATCGTGAACATATTTTGTCGACACGTGGTGAAAAGTTGAGACGGCTTCCCCGCCGCCAAACGATCGTTCGATGATACCACCAGTCCAGTCAGGGACGTCGTGTGAGGCTTTGTCAACGGTCACCCAGTCGAGAGCAGAAGGTGGGTTGGAGGCTTTGAGGGTGAGGACACCACCTCCTCCGCCTAAGGCGGTACATGCACCGGTCCAGGCGCCAGACCCCGCGCTTTTAGCGCAGCCAGCCACCCCCGGGACTCACTCCCTGACCCCTACACCACCGTACATTCAACCCACCCCTTGAGAACGACCTTCCACGCCCCCGCAGCCGCCGGACGCTACAGGAGACGCCTACCCTATTGACAAAAGCACGACGACTGATAGTGTAGAAGACACGGCAAATGCAGCCTCCGCCGACCGGGCAGTCCCAAGCACAGCCACGGTCTCCGCCAGCGAGGTCGATACGCGCACCACCTCCGTCGGCGTCGCCGCAACGACCACGGACTACATCACAAGCTGTCACGCCACCCCTTCCGTCACCTGTGACATTGCCACCGCAGCTGGTGCTGACGGTGGTATCCCCTTCGACCCAGATAATTCTCTTGATTCCGGAGGCGGTGCTGGTGGTGGTAACGTCATGAGAGTCAGCAACCAGACCAGCGCAGTTGCCGCTACCAAGAACGTCCCCGACGACGCCCGGAGGAGCGCTGAAGGCGGGGAGATCGGAATCAGCGTCGACCCCGGAATCACCGCCTCCGCCACCACGGACCGCGTCACCGACACCCGCAGACATTGGGCAGACCTGAATGGTGCCCCCGGAAGATTGCTATTTGTGCTACGAGGCATTGAAGGCCCCGATCGTCCATCTCGGTAGTTGCCCTTGTCGACTCCACGTGCCTTGCTATGCCGCCCTCCGTATCAGACCGGCGAACGACCGACCATTCCCGGCATGCAGAGCAATTGTTGCTGTCAAAGACGCCGACAGAAGAGCACCCCGATAGCACACCGAAGAGGTTATGTCAGAGGCGGAGGCGGGCGCACAACGTGAGATGTCGGCTACAAGAAGAGGGGGGTCATTCATCCGAGGCCATACGGAATGCTAGGGGAGGGAGAGTGATAGGCAGCATTTTCCAGCGGTTGGGGGAGGAGATCGCCTTCGTGTATGTGTCATGCGCATGCGATGTGCAACCCGGTATTGCCCTAGGCTTCGTTACAGATGACATCCCCCGAGCCAGGGCCAACGTGACACGTCCAATAACACACCAGGTCACGCGCCCGATTCCGGTCCTACATGCGGTGCACCAATAGGTGGACCTACACCCCAGTCTCCAACAGATCAGGGGTCTCGGTAAATCGGTGGATACGGCGGCGGAGAGAGGAATAGGTACCAGGACTAACCCAGCGGAGCTCCGCCTCAACCGGAGGCCCACCACCCCACCCGGAACGATATATATTGTCGAGGGCTGCAGCTGAGCGATGAGAGGAGGACATCTGGGTAGATTTGGGTGGCGCGGCCCTTCAAAAGCACATGTAAAAGCGCCATGAGGGGTTTGTGGAGAGCAAGGTACAGGCCGTAGCATGTTCCGTTTCGAAGGTTGGCTCGCTCACACGGTGTGTGCCGTAGATATCGTACAAGGGGCCTCCGGCAGGGAAGACGATCAGTTCGGCTTTTTCATCTCAGAAGTGAGTGGGCCGTTCCGTCGGATACCGTTCCGCCTCACCCAGATACAGCCGAGGTTACACCTACGTTATGACGGCGCTACATAGTTGGGTGTCGAAAGAAGAAGACAGCTGGACAGATCGTTGCGGTCTCGGATTTCTGAGGAATTGGAGGCCGCATACCCAGCTCAAAATAGACAGGCAGAAGGGATGGCGAGGGAAGAGGAAGATGTCACGTGCACGTGCTGTGGAAGACTCGGCAGGGGCGTCGAGGGCCATTCCCAGGCGGGCACCCGGTTCTTACTTCCACGGGCGGTTTGTGCACTCCAGCGTCATGCTGCAACGGGCGGATAGCTTCGCCAGAGGGCATATGGACCCGAGGTTCTGTGTCGCATGCCTCCATGAGGCGGCGGAAGGAAGACGATCCCCCCACCAAGTGGAGCTTGTTAGTGGCCTACCAATGGCCAAATCGGGGTCAACGTAGGCGGCGTTAAGGAGCACAATGCAGTTCGCCGACCTCCCTCAACGGGACGCCCCAGGACCGTGACCGGCTAGTTACCTGAAAACCAGCGTATACAGCTCATCGAGCCATTGGTAAGTGCCCACGGGGGGGGCCCAACCTCTACGTTCCTCTTGTGCTCCCTGTTTAGCGATGCTCTGGACCTGCCTCAATCGGCCTACCCTGATTTCTCCCGTTCGAGGGAATGGGAAGTGGCTGTCAGCCGCTACCATCCGCGGTGCGCAGTGCTCGGGATCCGATCGCAGGATATCTTGCTTCGGTTAAAAAACGGGCGGCTCTACATTGGGCCCCATGTACAATAATACTTGCCAGGCCTCGACACCGAGCGCGAGGAACACTTGATGAGATTGACTTAAGGGAATCCAAACGCGCTGGAGGAAGGTAGTGCGCTCCCTTCCTTTCCGGTGGAGGTAGCACCCTCGCCGGGAGAAATGGGACCGGCGCTAGAGAGAGATCCGAGGATGAGAAATAAGTTCGAGCAAGACCGCGCAGCTCCGAGTACCTCAAAGGGCCACCAGAACGATAGAAGCAGAGATACCACGACACCGGAACAACCCGGAACGCCCCGGACACGATCAGAGGCCGAGTAGACAATACCCGGACCGACAAGGCCAACCAACGTCAGGGAGGGGGTAGCGATCGCAAGGGGTAGACGAGGCCGATCGAGAGGTTTTGGGAGGGGTTTACGAGCAGGCAGTGCAACAAGAGGGACAGACGCGAGTAGGGGGCGAAACCCCAGTCAGGGGGGTAGTGCGTCAC
>JAYJME010000157.1:21832-32941 GCA_036873775.1 Costaria costata | reverse complement strand
AGAGAGAGAGAGAGAGAGAGAGAGAGAGAGAAGAGAGAATGCCTTGGAAAGGTCTGGAAACGGCGAGAAGAGAGAGCTACGGGGTATGATCGTGTTATTGATTACCGTTTGTTTGATGGTCCGATAGTCTCCTGTCTGGTATTATTATTGTCTGGTATAGATCCACTGTCTGATCTTTCCAGTGCCTACTACTGTAGTCTCGCCATAGGCCTAGCAAAACAGATTAGACATACAGCATGAGGTGGTTTCTGAAATTTTTTGACACATCGGACACATCATCACTGATCCCCACTTGATGATCTAGATCATGATGATGATCTAGATCTTTCAGGGCAGGTAGGCTCCTGATATGTATGATCTAGCTTATGCTGCGGGGTGGAACCCGTATAATAAGCATGATGTAGCACGTGTTTCCTGGGTTGGATCTGTGCTGTACAGATCCTGCACAACGTCTCAAGACCGGCAGGTTAGGATCTAGATGATCTAGATGATCTAGATGATTTAGATCGGGATCTGTCCGATCTGTGAACAATTCCTTGAATAACCTACAGACCCATGTTCTCCAAGATCAAGGCAAGCGTTTCGAGTGAACATATTTGTAACTTCGAAGTATACATAGATGTACCGATATCGTTCAGCTGTGGTCGTTAAGTCTTTCGTTTCGTTGGGCCGTAGAAGTTCAAAATTTCTGCTGCTGGTTGGCACTTCATCTTCGGGGGTCTACAGCAGTATAGAACTTTAAGATTCCAACTGCCGCTGTACAAAACGTCACGTGCGACACCCCCGGGATATCAAGTCAACCACACATACATCCCGAACGGGAGCCCTGTGTATATACTCCATATAATGTACAAGCGCAAACACCGGCGCGCTTTTTTTTGTTTTCCTATTATTGTGGGCTGCGCCAAGCGAAGCTTGTACGAAGTAGACCCATGTTGAATGTACAACTTCTCCAAAAATAATAACAATACGAGGTATGTTAATTAGATTGTGGTTAATATATACATCGAAGTATATATATACATATATATGGGCATATCAGTATTTCCGCACACCGTGCTTCCCGCGTCCGCCTCTTCCTTCTCCAGACGGTCGGCGATTTTGGAGAAGCCGGACACGTCAAAAAGGCCCACGGCAGCGTCGAGCAGCGAGTGCATTGGCCCGGTGGGTATCCGCGGGTCATCTGCGTCGTGCATCTGGAGCACCTGCAGATTGAAGCAGAGCACAGAGGAGACAATGAGACGATACATTCCTACAATGTAGTACATAGGTGCAGAAGAGAGTTATAATTATCGCAAGGTAGTTTACCGTTTTTCTTTGATTTTCCCTTGGTTTTCTTCTTCTTTAAGGTCACTGGGAATATTTTGTAACTGATGGAAGTGAAGCTCATCATGCGGCACATTGATTATTGGACGACAAACATGATACGAAGTACTATTACGGGGGACCATAGTTAATAGGACCTACTGTAGACACAATAGGACCTACTGTAGACACCAAAATCTACATATTTCCCTGTTTTTGCTGACAATATTTGGTCCATAGTTAATAGGACCTACTGTAGACACAATATAACCTTCTATAGACGCCAAAACTTACATATTTCCCTATTTTTGCTAATAATATTTGGTTTGCTATTTACTATGGTCCCCCGTAATAACATAGGGATGGAACGCTGGCGAGAAGCGGGGCAAACGAGGGTCTGCCAAGGGAGGGAGGGAAGGAGGGAGGGAGGTGTAAGGAGGGGCCTTCAGGAAGGGGAAGTGGTAGGGAATAGCTGGCTTAGAGTGATATAATGCTACTACATACTACCAGGTACCTGTGTTAGTTTACGCTGCCGCTGATCGTTCAATGTAAGTTTTGGAACGGATAAGGCCTCCTGCACCGATCCGTGATCCTAACCGAACTTCGTTGTTCTTCTCATAGGTCGTCATTAGCCACCTACCGGGTGCTGCGTTGTCTCACCCGCGATATTTTAGGATATGTATTCGATTAATATCGGACTGAAACCTGTGCGATTCACTGTCGGAAGGCAAAACAAATAGTACCGGCGGTAATATTTACAAATCAGCGGGTTTCGATGACGATGACGTTGCGAACCAAGCGCAACACCCGCAGGAGCGAGCGCGTTGCTTCCAATTGGGCGAACTGATCCGTGTTCGTATCATGATAGTAGAGTAGCACGATAGCACACACCTTCCTTCTATCGCAACCTACCTGGGCGGAAATGCCATCACCGTTGGAAAATAGATATGGAAACGGTGCTTGCTTTTCCGTGCAGAGTGAAACATACTAGGCACATAGCCAGGAATATTCAGAGAAGTTTATTTGGACGCACAGGTATATGGTACAGGCGTTGGCCTGGCCACTGCTACGGGTATAATAATGAGAAGATATCCGATGGCCGCCTACCGTATGCGACGATGGTGTTCAACACCCCCCCCTTCGAACGAATTGCAGTGCCGATTTTTCTCAACGCATCTATGGAAGTACCTCGACTACCAGGTACGTATTAACCCCGTTAGAGCCGGAAACAGTTTTTGTTTGGGGACAAAACTACTTGGAAATAGTGTTGAATACTTTTAGCGGTAGTAAAAGGGTTAATAGATCTTCCGAAAGCCACCATTTTCGTTGCTTGTGCCCCCCTTAAGGCTGCGTTTAGACAAAATCGACTCCGAAATTCGTCCGAGGGGTGTGTGGTGTGTTATGTATACACCGCCGTCGGATACGGTAGCCACCGTCGGATACGGTAGTTTATGCATCTATGCGATGCGGTGCTGTGGGAACCTCGCTCGCCCACCTCCTATTTCGCCCTCTTTCCGTCTTGTTTGTCTTCTTGGACGCAATAACTACCAGCGGTGCACTGCATTTTGGCTATCGTATGCGCTATTTAGTCGTTAAGAAATCGTCGTCTCTGGTGCCGGAGTGTGACCACAGACATGCATATTGTAGTTCAACATTCGACACGGCGCTCAATAGACCTTGAGGTTCGCCCTTCACCTTCATACCCTTGCTTGCTGCACCACACAAGCGCGAGTGCATCAATCAGGAGATTAACAGCAACAAACAACGACCGAAGGGAAATATTTAATAGCAAAAACTACCTCCTCGTACCCGTGGTAGAAAGCCGAATTTAACCTTCTCCCATGGAAAATCCACCCTCCTCCTTTTCGAATATGCTACCGCTCTAGACTGGAACGTAAGGACCGTCTTCGCATATGTATTGTGAAATAAGCATATACCATCAGCCGCCGACGTTAAAGTCAACCAAGTCAGGGCTTACTTCCAGATCGCCGGCAATAAAAACGCCACGAAATCCTCATATAGGTAAGTAGCTCCCTCCAACGGTCTTCCTTACATTTCCGTCGAGAGTGGTATTACAGAGGAGATCCGTTTTTTTGGGCGCGTCAACGCCTCTTCTTGGCCTGGACATATCGTATTTCTTGTACGAGGTGGGCGGCCAGCGACGGGGTCAAACCGCGATCTCCTATTTCGGGGGACCTTAAGAAATGGACATAAATATCTATAAATCCCCCTATTGTTACGAACCATATTTGGGGTCTGATTACTATTTAATAGTAATATTACAGGGGGGGGGCATGGTTATCAGATTCCCCGATAGGCCCAAAAAGCAAAACAATATTATGTACCCCTATATGGGGACACCCCATGCGTGCCCCCGCACGGGTTCTTATAAAGGTTTTACTGTATGACCCGATCCCACCGGCCGAATCAACCTAGAGACTTTCCAAAGCACATCATCATCCAAGCACAGGTCACTCACTCCATAGCGTTCCGGTGAGGGATATGGTTGGGGCTCGGTCGGGTCGGGGTTAGGGTTAGGGCTGGGGTTAGGGTTATAGGGTTCAGCGCCATACCAGCGTTCTACAGTAAAACCTCCATATCAACCGTATGGAGGTACGACTTGCGTGTCCCCATAGGGGGGGTACATAATCGCTTCAGCCCCCCAAAAGCCATATATGTCCTGTTTTTACGCACCATACATTTGCTGTAATACCTTCATGTTTCCCCGTAACTTGTTTCCCGATTACTGGCAGTTTTGGTTCTCCTTACCAGCCTCGGAACGAACGGTAACAAGAGGGCTAGCTGCGGAGACTGCGTTTTCCGCCGCAAGCCCTTGAGCGATGCGTCCTTCGGGCCCAGCCATGGAGAAGAAGAAGAAGAAGCCCAAGCCGGTGTGGCGGGCGCGGTCGCCGGCGACGCCAAGGAATCATTCGCGTTGAGGAGATTGCGGTCGTCGTCAGTCGGACAGTCTCCGCCGCTGCTGCCATGTTCTGCGACAACGTCGTCGGGCAGTATTGTTGGTATGACACAGATAATGTGTGGAGGGTATACGTAAGTGTATAAGGTACTGTACTGTAGCTATTTTCTGCTTTGGGGGGAGGTCCGATGTGAGGTTCCTTTTTTTTTTCTTTTTTTTCTTTGTTTCCATCCCATTTATCATCTTCGCCCTGCCTTTCTGGCTCCCTCTTAATCGTAACTCAGCTCCGTGGCCACATATATAGCAGGCTTTTCTCCCCCCCCCTCCCCACTACGGTACGTGCCTTTCGTTTTTATCGCGAAAAGGGGTCAGCACTTTCTTCCCTCGTCGACTCGCGTCGAATTCTGCTTACCCATGACGCTATCAATACGCTCTCGGTAGTGTCTTTCGAGAAATAAGGCAGCAGTTGTTGTCTTTCGAGAAATAAAAACCCCACAAGGAGAATCGAACCCGTGACATCAACGCTAGTGGTATTCGAGGCTACGTATCTACTACGGCCATAGGGGCGACCTGCTGTGCAGATAGTTGTGTAGTTGTATGTTGTGTGGTACAGCACGCAACAACACTTCGACTTAAGAAATTGAGGGGTTAACAATTTTTGGCTCAACATTTGCGCGACGCATAAGAAACCCATACGTACGTATTGTAATGCTGAAATTGCTGTTGTTGTTCTCACATTAAGTCATCGCCAAAATCAAGTCTACTTCGTACTGTGTAGTGCAGGGCACACCTTGCTCCACGTGATAATTGAGCCTGGCCCTGAAGGACTGATGTCGCGTACGTTCTGCTGTTGGACTGCTGTAGTTTTATACCAGTATAGGCGGTATAGACGACATCCAAAAACTATAGACAGAGTGGTACCAGGTACATACGAAGTACTACTGTTGTACAGCAGTGAACGTACTGTTGTGCCTTCCGTTTCCCCTGACCTTGTCCCCTCTAAAACGTATATTTTGGCAGGCGATCATGTACACTATTGAGCACAATGGAGACGGTCCAACGCGACATGTCTTCATTTTGTTTAGCAAAAATGCGCTGCGTTCTCATACAAAGCGTAACTACGTACTCGTACGTACGAGTACAGAGTACGCATCTGACTGCTGTACGTATAGCATGCACCCGGTATAACACTATTAACACTGTACGTACCAGGTACCGTACTACACACCTATCGTGCAGTCCTTCCTCGCCGACAGGGTTACACCCGCAACAATCGCGCCATTTCCTTCGCCCGCACTACTCGTACCGCCTCCTTCGCGCTCTTCATCTTCCCTGATCCCGGCAAATCCGTCGTCCTTTGTCCTAAGAACGCCGCGTTGATTACTCGTACCCGTACGAGTGGCAACTTCAACTTCTTGCGGTGTTGCTGGCGTGGTTGGTTCATGAAGAGATTGGGATCCGCCGCAGTCCGAAAGGGCCGTCTCCAGGAACGAATTGAAGTCGTCTCCGTCACCAACGCTCGCGGAAATGACACCACCACCGCGACCGGTGTCTGCATCTGCCTCCTCGGCGGCTTTGGCTTCTCCTTCGCAAGCTCTCGGCGTTGCCTCCATGGCCGCACCCTCTTATTTTACTATCCTGCGTAGACGGAAAACCTGCTGCTGTGCAGCGGAGCAGCTGAGACGCACCCACCACCGCACACTCCCTACACGCGGTCAACACCGTACAATAAAATGATGTTTCCAAGCAGTTCCAAGTCGTTTTTTTTTTGTCGTGTTTCGAAGTCGATACTCGTGTAGGCTCTTTGTGGCTCTCTGGTGTACGAAGTATTGGTCAAACCATGTGGCCGGTCATTGCAACTCTGTGCCTCGAAGTCGGGCAGTTCGACAGCTTCAGGAGGAAGAACGGGCCGGCTTGGCCGTTGCTCTGCTGTCCACCCCACGTTCTCGCACGACGATTCCGAGAACGAAGCAAATGAACTAACTTCAGGCGGCGACAAAACCGACAAACGAAGAAAAAAAGCAAAAATATACATGGCCGTTCCGAAACTGTCACTCGAAAACTCGAAACGGTACTAATTTCGCCGCATTTCCTGGAAACGGCCGGTCGTCTCGTGTCTCTCCGCTACTGCTGTGCTGTTATGTGAACTTCTGCTGCGTTTTTTGGTTGGGCCACCTCGTATGATACGATATGCTGTGGGAGAAGGACGGCGACGACTTCAGCAGCTGCTGCTGGTGTCCGAATTGTCAAACGTACACCCCTGGCGGGTGGGTGGGTTCCTTATCAAGGAGCACACGCGCGAATCTAGATGTTCGGAAGGACCTCCTATGAAGCTGGGGAGAGTCGGGTCGACCAGCTTCGCGAGACTCGACGCAGAGGGTCGCCCGGGGCGGCGGCGGCGGTGGGGAGAGCCGCCAATCAAACCCTTGGCCCGACTGGCAGCGCTTTTCCGGCGTTTTTGAAGAGGTGACAACATAATTGACGACAAGCGAGCCGTAAGCAAGCCATGCACGGCCGCCCTGTAGCCCGATACGGAGTATACGGAGGGTTTCTATCTCATAGGGGCTGACTTGACTTGTGCGCGTGGTCGTCCACTTTGTGTAATTTGTCTTGGGAGCTGCAAGGAAGAGCGTTCCAACGACCTTCGACGTCTTCTTTTTTGCTCCTCTTCTGTCCAAGATGTGGTGATGTATGATATGTCGTATGATATGATACGTACGCGAGTTCCGGTTATTCTCGTAGCAAATACTGTACGAAGGCTCCCTCAGTGAAAGTGTGCGAGGTACAGTACCATACGCATCATATGATATTAATAGCACATGTGTGCACAATGGTGGCGTCCATCACTCTGGTGCGAAGACTGGCACACGTCATCTCTCTCGCACGGACAGCGCACACACACACATAGAAAAAAAACCGGTCGTACACGAAGTGTATCAACGACGGACAGAAAACACAAACATATACGTACAACTGTTGTACTGTAGCTGTAGTACGTACCAGGTAAATACCTGATACATATCGTACGTGTACGATTAAAATACATGGTGCTCGACAACGACCTCGTCCTTTGTGCGCGTGTGTCACAACTCACAACCCGCCTTCTTTTAAATAAAAACAGGAGCGGGAGCATCAGGCAGCAACATGACGCACCGTCGGACGCCCTCCCCGACATGGGCCGAAAGAGCGCCCTGAGGAGAGCCCTCCAAAGCGAAGACAGACCCCGACGGAGCAGCGAAGCAGCAGGAGGCGGCGAGGAAGTCCTGCAGAGAAGGCGGGGAGACTCGACCGACGAGGCTGGTAGCCGGAGACGAGCCTCAACCACGTCTTCCCGGGAGGCCCGGGCACCCGCCCAGCCGCGAGAAGATTTTTCGACAACAGCCCGTCCTCCTTCTGTGAGACAACGACAGGGGGGACCGAACGTGTTTTCCACCCGGCGACGGAGCAGCACCTCCCTCGATACTTTATCAGGCTTGAGAGCGTCCGTCGACGCCATTGGGGTGGACATCACCACCACCACCACCACCACCACCACCACCACCGCAGCTCGAGGGGTTGATACGGAGGAGATTGACCCTACCCCGACAAGCAGAGCAGGAGGAGCACGCTCTTCTAGTCATAGCACCAAGGCGACACACGTCGGTGGCAATGTCGGCGGCACCAACAGCAGCAGCAGCAGCTGTTGGAGCGGCAGTAAAACGAACACCGGCGTTATCAGCAACCAAGCAGACGAAGCACTCAGCGGGCCGACGACAAGGCACGGGTCATCGTCGTCGTCGTCTCCAGCGACCTATGCGTCCCCACCCCCAACTGGAAGTGCATACCTAGAGCCCGGATATCAACGGGTTTCGCATACCTCCCGCAGGGGTCGAATAGGCGACAGAAGGGACCACGAGCACACAGACAACGACGGCTGCCGGCGGTCACCAGGAGTCGGTAGCAGTAGTGGTAGCGGTAGTGGAAAAGGCGGCAGGGACAGCCAGCAGGAGGGACGAAGCGGGCGTACCCGCCCCGCACCCTCCACAGCACCGTCAGCTTTAGAGATCGATCGGTTACCGTCCATCGACGGTTCGGATGTCAACGCTGAAGAGGTGGGGGTGGGGGTGGGGGTGGGGGGCCGCGACGACAGGGTTTCGTCGTCGTCGGCTATGAGGTTAAGGCGAGAGCGAGAGCGAGATCGAGAGCGAGATCCGGGGCATACTCGGACGGCAGCGGCGGCGGCGACGGAGAGATTTACGCCTGGGCTCCTCCCCGAAAAGGAAACGCCCAGGAATAAAATTAGTGATAGGGGGGAACGTCCGTCGAAGGAGAATGCCTACGTAAGCGCTGGAGGGGGCGGATGCAGTCAATCGGAGGCTGGTCGTTACACGGAACGGCGAGAATCGTTTGGCGGCGGCGGGGGCGGCGGTAGCGGCGGTGGTGGCCGCATCGGCAGCAGCGGAGGTTCCGCGGGGGCGGCGGCGAGGGGGACGTCGGCCGCCCACGCCGATGTCGGGCGCGGGGAGTGCCTGGTCGGTCTGCAGAACCTGGGCAACACGTGCTTCATGAACGCGTGCCTGCAGTGCCTACTCCACACCGACACGCTCGTCGATTTATTCCGGCAACGCTTGCACGAGCAACGCATCTGCCAGAAGAGTCCCACCCGAGGTGCCCTGGCGGAGGCTTTCGGGGAGTTGGTGCGATTAGTGGAGGCGTCGCCTGCACACTCGAACGTGTCTCCTGCTCAGGTGCGTACTGGCTTGAGTAGTGTAGCAGTTCGCCCTGAACGCATACGACGTATATATTATTGATGTCGACCGAAGCATAGATGGCAGATATTTCTCGTTGAAGGTGGGCCTTTTGGTATGTTGCTACGTATGATAGTATCATTCGGGATTATCAGCAGTATTTTTCACAGTCTGCTGCGCGAAGTTTCGCAGTTATGTGCACGAGGAAAGAGGAGAAAAGACAACAACAGTGCATATTATAGAGTTGTGGTAGTGCTTTGAGGAGGGACGCACGACTCCTCGCGCTCGGAGCTCAAGGTAACACGAAACCAACGATATAATCGCCATACGAAACGGCCCTCGGCAGTTACTCGCCTCTCAGGGATCAACAAACCCGTTAGAGTATTGGGCACCATTGCCACAACAATGGATGCTCCAAGACGCCAGAAAGATAGCCCGCAATTATCACAGGCAAGAACGGAATCTCGACAGTCAGGACAGACAGCAGGGTCGGTCTCACTAATGATACCCACGCATCGGTTGAAACCCTGCCGCAAGCGAGTCCAGGCACACTCTGTACGTATACGCAGCACTTAACTGTGGCGTTTGTTTCGTTGGGAGTTATTAGGCTTTGGATTGTGGTCGGCCGTGTTGCGCGTTACACGCAGCAACTCCTACGGGGCCGCGTTGAATCAATCTTGGCCGAACGCCGATGTCTAGCATTTCCTCTGACACGATGGTTGATGTGCGCCTGATGAACCAATTTTTCACAGCATGCCAAAAACAAGGTCTTAATTCGTGCTTCAAATTTCACGACAATGTCACTCCTTCCCTCTGTAAACCTTCAGTGTAAGCGCCCTTTCAGCACATTGATCTTGTGCCATCCAATCCGGTGTCCTGACATAGGCCTCCTTACGCCACATTGCCCACCGCGGCAAAAACCCCCTCAGGTGAAACGTCAGGTCGGCAAGTTTGCGCCGCAATTTTCAGGATACGGGCAGCAGGATTGCCAGGTGGGATTTTCAACGGTACCCGGTATTATTTTTGTTGTCTAGAGCTTCTTCCGCCCCTTCCAATGAATGGGAGCCTAGCCTCGAAAGTGTACGAATTATAGAAGCAGCGTTCGCGTACGTAGAACTCCTGGATGCCCCTCCCCCGCTCATCAAAGCTAAGGTAGAGATGTCGACTAGAAGACACAACGTATGGCGGGGTGGGAGACAACTGCAGCGTACCAGCAGCCTACCCGGCGTGGTGGTTACTACAGCATTATTTTACGCTGCCGCCGATCGTTCATTTTAAGCATTTGATTGGATGAGGCCTCTTGCTCCAAAGCAGGGGGGGCTCGCCCGGAATATGCTTCGCGCTGAGTGCGCTCTCGGCGTAGCGCCCATTGCTGGCATTGAAATAATCGTGCAGAAAAATACTGCTAAGCCTGGAGGGTGGGTGGAAAAGTTTGTAGATTTCCTGTGCAATACCCTGTTCTCGCTGGGTAGTTAGTCTTGGACAAAGCGATCAAGTTGTTCGTTCATTCTCTGAGTGATTTTGACCAAATTCTTGAACCTCAGTTTGCCTCAAAAGTTGGTTCAATCATCTAGCTGGATCACGATTTCCCGACAAGTCGTTTCCAGATTCCAACCTTTGGCGATTGTCGAAGGGAATTCGATTTCCCTTCCCCCCCTAAACTTTACTGAGGTTTTCCGGCCCTGAGTTATTACAAGAATATAACAATGATGGTGGACATGCTCGAGAGAGTGGTGTACTAGTACGTCGATGGAGTCAATATGTTGATTCGACGAGTAAGCGCTACCTCCCCCGCCTCGTTTGAGCACGTGGGCGTTCGCAAAAGTCGATCGACATGGACATGAAACACAAGCAATCGGTGTCCAGCCTTTTTACGTGAACTCTCTGCATCATCGCACATAAGAAATGTCAAACAGGACACACCTTGAGGTGGAAGAGCATCAATTACTTTCGGAGTTTGCTTACCGTTTCGTCGCGCTGCGTTCACCAAGGCTTCCTTCACTCGTGAGTTAATTTTTGCACAACAAACAAGCCCTCAGAAACCTTCACCGCGCTACGTACGCCCTTGCGGAAACGGCAGGAGTTTTTGCGCTTTTTTTTGGACGGTCTTGCAGAAGACCTAAACAGGCGAGGCCGTCGAGGGGGGGGGGGGGGAGCCGC